>CAJHNH020002958.1:5000-30000 GCA_905116865.2 Candidula unifasciata
ACTTGGTGGTGAACTGATGTATGACAAGCTAAATGTTGTGATGGCCTTCTGGGAGCGAGTGAACAGTGCGGAAGCGCAAACAGATCATTACGGTCTGAGGACAATGGTGCTGCGAGGAGTTGCCAGGGGATCTGGCCGATGAGATGCTCAGCACTCAAGGATAAGGCGGGAGAGCTATACAATCAGACAGTTACCGGTGCCATCGGAATTGGAACTCTTTGTTTGCTGCTGAAGATGGGGACGGAGCGCTTATGGAAGTATCCCAAGTGCTATGATATCGATTTTTAATTCAGCATTTAACATTGTATTTAAATAACGTTAAATTAATAAGTATGGCTAAGAAAACGCGTACTGATCGTCATTAGAAAACCTGTAATAGATGTACCAAGGTACTTGTTATGTCTGGACAAGTTACTGATTCCACATTAACAGCACACGAGGGTAGTCCGTAACCACTAACTTCTAGTTTTAGGATACTGTGGTTAGTCATTCAGGCACTAAAAGATCATACCGTTTATGAAACTTTCCAGCAACTACTACCACGCAAATGGGGTTACTGATGATTAAACTTGCATTATGGCCTAAGATTGTTTTATATCCAGAATCTTACTGTCTTTTATTCAGCTGTTTCCCTGCCCACAGTGTTATGTCCAGAGAGATCATATATTTACAGTCCCTGAACATCTATCTGTCTGGTATTAGTTCACAGCTAGCTGTCTGGCATTAGTTCACATCTAGCTGTCTGGCATTAGTTCAGATCTAGCTGTCTGGCATTAGTTCACATCTAGCTGTCTGGCATGAGTTCACATCTAGAGTTGCAGTGCTCCGTGTGCACACCACACACTGATGTTTAACAGTCAGGAAAACGTTAATTTGCACTTCCAGTTTGCTATATGTGGCATCAGCTGTCATCACCCGCAAAGTCGCCGCTTTTTAGTTGCCACGAATATATCCCAGCCAGTGTCATGAAATATCCCAGCGAGTTTCAGGAATATGTCCCAGTTTCATGAATGTACCCCAGCCAGTTTCATGAATATATCCCAGCCAGTTTCATGAATATACCGCTGCCAGTTTCATGAATATACCCCAGCCAGTTTCACAAATACATCCCAGCCAGTTTCATGAATATACCCCAGCCAGTTTCATGAATATACCCCAGGCAGTTTCATGAATATATCCCAGCCCAGTTTCATGCCAGTTTCACAAATACATCCTATCCAGTTTCATGAATATACTCCAGCCAATTTCATAAATATACCCCAGCCAGTTTAATGAATATACCCCAGCCAGTTTCATGAATATACCCCAGCCAGTTTCATGAATATACCCCAGCCAGTTTCATGAATATACCCCAGCCAGTTTCATGAATATACCGCTGCCAGTTTCATGAATATACCGCTGCCAGTTTCATGAATATACCCCAGCCAGTTTCATGAATATACCCCATCTTGTTGAGCGAATATGTCCCAGTCAGTTTCACAAATATACCTCAGCCAATTGAGCGAATTTGTCCCAGCCAGTTTAGCGAATATATGCCAGCGTTTAGCGAATATGTCCCAGCTAGTTTAGCGAATATATGCCAGCCAGTTTAGCGAATATGCCCCAGCTAGTTTAGCGAATATATGCCAGCTAGTTTAGCGAATATGCCCCAGCTAGTTTAGCGAATATATGCCAGCCAGTTTAGCGAATATGCCCCAGCCAGTTTAGCGAATATGTCCCAGCCAGTTTCACGAATATACCCTAGCTAGTTTTAAGTGTTCTATCAGCAGTATCCAGGGATTGTAGCAGAGTCAAGCAGAAGAAAAACAGCAACTAAACTGAAAGATGCCGAACAGTCAGATGAAGTGATAGTTTCCTGGTATGGAACATAGCAGCGAGCGAGTTATTTTAGCACAATTGGAGTTTCTACATGTGTGTCTGTCAAAGCCTAAAAGCACCAGCAAGATGGAGAGGTCCTGTCCAGTTATTGTGATCTTTTGAAGTGATCCCTGGTACCTTTAGGACTACATTTGCCTTCTTTGGCTTGCTTGTTCATGGTTCTGGCCTAAGTTTTTCGCACAGTGCAATATCTCTTTCAGGCAGATTTTGTTGCTGTCTGTACAGTTCTCTAGCAAGGTGGTTGGGGCTCTGATGCTTCAGTCTGTTTTTTTTTTTTTTTTTTGTTCTCTCTTGAAATTTAAAATGCAGTGGGTGACTTTGAAGTCTTTTTAATTTCTCAAACTGTAAAAGAGTTTTGTATTGTATTCTGAGTTCGAGAGGTTCAGTATCTGCTATCCTTTCTATCTCTCTGATGGGGGTGGTTTTCATGGCTCCGAGAGCAATCCTTAAAATCATATTCTGAACCTTGTCCAGTTTTCCCATTGTTGTCTTGGCTGCTGCAGCACATGCAGTGGAGGCATATTCCATGACTTTCTCTACTGCTCCGGTATATTCCTGTTTCAGGATTCTCGACTTAGCGCCCCATGTGGTACCCGCTAATTTTTTCATCACTGCAAGCTTCTTGAATGCTTTCCCCTGTACTGCTTCTACATGTGACTTCCAAGTTAGTCGCGAATCAAGTGTAACGCCAAGACATTTTCCACAGTTTTCTGTAACAGATATGAGGCTGTGGTAGTGTATTCGGAGGCTGTCCAAACTGCAAAGCCATCGGAATGTAGGGTATTAGAAACGTGCTGGTGGCAGGTTGCTGTGATATCCTTTATGTAAACCAGGTTTTGCCAGTTTGCCAATGTGTCCATCAATTCTGAATCTGGCTCTGCGTTGGAAAAGAAAGTCTTTGATCCACTTGTTGTGCACAACTCCTGCCTGTAGCAGTTTTAGTTGTATGCCTTCTTTCCAAACTGTATCAAAAGCACGAGAGAGGTCAAAGAAGACAGCAAGAACTTTTTTTTTCCTGGAAGGCATTCTCAATTTCCTGTGTTAGATATGTCAACTGGTCCTCTGTATTTCTGTGCTGTCTGTATCCTGTCTGTGTGGTGGGGATTATCGAGTTTGTCGCCAAGATCCACATTAGTCTTTTATTTACTTATTTCTCCATCAATTTTCCTACACAACTAAGAAGGCTGATGGGCCTGTAGCTTTTTGGGTCTCTTCTGCCTCCACCATCTTTAAGGATAGGCTGGATGAGGGCTTTCTTCCAGGCTGACGGTACTACACCTTTTTGAGAGAGAAATTCGTTTGTAATGCCGTCAGCCCCTGGGGCTTTCTTCATTTTCAACTCTCCAATTCCAACTTCCAGCTCTTACATAGTAAACTTTTCTGACATGCAGGCCTCTTTTGTTTTTGTGCTAGAGTCTGCTAGAAGAGTCTTGGTCTGGTTTCGTACTTCTTTTATTCTTTGCATGGGAATATGAATCTCAGTTTCCTTCTGGTGTGTTTCAGCTAGCACATCTGCTAACTTGCCAGTAACAGCTCCATCGTCTATTTGGAGAACAACTCTGGCTTTTTCTGTCTTGTCTCCATTCAGGCTTTTTGTGAGATTCCACAGACGTGGAGTGTCCTTCTCTGGTTTTTTTCCTTAGTAACTTCTCTACTTTTGTTAAAAGACAGGATTACGGGTCTGCCTCCCAGCTGTTGACATACATCCAGACTGGTAACTTTCTCCACATCTTCAGTTGCTATAGCCAAGTCTGGGGTGCTTGTTTTCCCCCAAGCTCGAGAGTAGAATGTGTCTGGGTTGTCACGATTATTCATCAGAACTACAGTGTTGCTGATTATCCAGTTTTCTACCTCTTTTCCTTTCGCATTGAGGTCTGTGTAGCCCCAGCTAGGTGAGTGGCTATTTAGATCTCCGACGACAATCCAGCTCTCTGCGTTTAGTTGGATGGGTCCCAGATTTATATCTCTATTTGATGGTGAGTAGATGTTGCACCTCTTGGAATGCACTCATATGCTGCCTGCTTTGTTTAGACTTTCTACTATTGTCTTCATGTTGCCATATCGTGTGTTTATGTTTTTACAGTACTCATCTGTCAGCAAAGCAAATTTATCCCAATCAGCTCTTTTGTAATTCCATTGAGGCAATGATTTCCGCTCCTGTGGGACATAATGCATATTTACAATAAGCTTTACTGGTCTGTAATCGCTGCCTGCCAACTGATCTAGTACACTGCGATCAGTTTTGTGAAGAATGTCTCCTGTGCAGAGGGCTAAGTCAGGAGTGGAAGATTTGCACCATCTTCTAGAGTAGAAGCTGGGTTTGTCTTCTGGTTTGTTAATTAAATAAAGATTGGAGTCTATTTCCCAGTCTTCTCGGTCGCAGCGTATGGATTGATATCCTCTGACAGAAAATCTATGATGGGCATTGAGGTGTGTCTCTTTGATGCATGCCACATCAATTTTGTCTTCATGAAGACGGTTTGTTAGGGAAAGCTTTTTATTTAAAACTCTTTCAGCATTCCATTGCAGTATGTAGAGTGTCCTTGATATTTGGTCAATAGTTTTTACCCTAATGCCCTGTGCCTTGACTCCACAGCACAGGGGTAGGTGACCACCAGTAGTGTTGAGTGGACCCCTTCGAGGCAAGGGCCCGGCACTATCTCTGCCTGGCGGGGCTCCACGAGATTAGCACCATATCGATATATTTTCATTTGTGACATCATGAAATTTAGGGCGTGTCTCTCTTCGTCTGGTTCCTTTCCTTCGACCTGTCTGACATGGGAGACCCTACCAGTAGCTAAACTACCGTCAGCATAGCTCTTAGGGTCATTGGGACACACAAGCCCCTCTACCACTACAAGGTGAAAACACATCAGAGGGGCGTCTGTCATATAACATTAGCCTTACGTTCTAGCATACATTTCTTAAACATACTATTTTCATCTATACAGGCTTACAAACACTTGCACAAACTAATAATAGTTGTGACAACAAATAATAGTAATTAACAGTTTACAGGTACTCTCGCATCAAGGTAGAGAGGGAGAAAGAGGCACGTGTACACATATGTCACATATCACTCCTGTCGCGTGCCTAATGTAAGGATTTCTCCTTCAGAACCAGCAGCACTCAGAGATAATTTTGTTGAGTCGTTTGGCTCGTATTGGTCTAAGGGATTCCCCGTGGCCAATATACGATCAACTTATCTCTGGAGTAGGGCAACTCAAGTATTGGCACTACAAAATATGTCAATATATATATATATATATTATTTCTAGGCACACTTGGCTGGACACCCCCACTACTTACTAAAGAAAGCCCCCAGGTTATGATAGTTCATTATCATAACCATGTTAACACATATAAAGAAGATACACATACATACACAACTGCGAAAACACTTAAAAACGGTGAAATAGAGACACCTAAGTCAGCCATGAAAATGAATGTATATAATCAATATAAATTAGATATATAAAAGTGAGACAATTGCCAGATCTCAGGATATCATGTCCAAATCACTAGGATCTACACAGACAGAAGGCCTTGGAGATGACATCTTTTCATCACTGGACACAGGAAGCTGTGAGGAACACAACATCATGCGAAGCATTAGACTTATCTTCTCTTATCTCTGTCTATGATGCCTCCCTCAGCTCCGGATGATTTGACTGTCTTTGACTCTGGGAATTCTGCTCCACTGGATCAAGTAGCAAGAGTACTTCACTGTACAGCAACTGTACTGGTATCTAGCATGTCTATATCACCAGTAAGGACACACAATGTCTTAGAGCCACATTACTCTGGCACTGGTAGCTGTTTGAGGCACAATCTCCCCCATTTTTGGAGATGTCAGGAACCTTCACAGGTGTTAGCTGGTGGGTAACAAGTTGGTTCTGGTGGTTGGATTGGTGGGTGGATGTTGTTGAGACTGTGAATCTTCTGCCAGCTCTTCAGAAAATATACATCCTGTCAAGAAAATAACTCAACATTAGTCATCATCAAGAGGGTAACATCTTGACAGGAAAGACAGAGCAAGCATAGTCATCAACTCCCATCTGCTGACTCCTCCCTGCTCTCCTGTTTCATTCCTCAGATTGCCTCTCCAGACCAAAAGACATAAGTCTCCTATATTTATCTGTCTGTTTAGTGCAAGAGAAGGCAAGTCAGATATGCAGTGGAGATAGATAAAGTGGTCTAACACATATATCATCTCCCCCTATCCCCCTCACTCTGCACACAAACACCAATATTTACTGTCAGTACCTGCATTCACTAGTTTTTCCCAACCGCCCCAGCACTCATTGATCTGGGTCAAGCACACACATACTTTGATTAACACAGCCCTGACCCAATTCTGTCCCCATCTCGTATGTACAGATTCTGTAAGTAGTTTAAAACGTACACAATTGTAAGGGCATTAAATGTTTATCAGTATGGGTGGTTTATTGAGGGCATAAGCTATTTAGTCTGTACAGTGGAAGATCTACGTTCGAATCCGCTACTCTAGCGATCAAGAATGGTAGAACTAAGTGAGATCACACAGCCGATATGGATTTCTCTACAGCAGTGACTACTTTACAGACAACATTCTAGGTACTCGTAAACTATAATTAACTTACCCAAGCATATGTAAAAACTGAGACATTTCCAGATTGCCTTGAAAATTGACAGTATACAGGCACAGATTAACACATCTGGAGGCTTGAGAAGCTGGCAAGGAGAATGGCGTCAGTTAGACATTACAGGCGTTGGTACAAAAGAAGTTCCTTGTATACTGGGGCAAGGAGTAAATCGGTTTTCCAAGAAACCTCAATTAACTCCCTAAATATATCCCCAAGAGATATACATTTAAAAGTGGAGTTTAGTTAAAGTACCCAGAAAAGGCAGACATAATAATGTTGTCCAATACAGGCCTATATATATAGATATAAGGGACTATATATTTCTGGGCGAGTCCAAGTTTGAATTTTGTGCAGATTACAGGTAAGACAGGTTATCAGCCTTACAAACCGATGTGTAATGACTATCATTTCACGACAACATACAAGAATATAGAGGTTTAAAGAGGGTGGAGGCGAGAGAGAGAGAGAGAGAGAGAGAGAGAGAGAGAGAGAGAGAGAGAGAGAGAGAGAGAGAGAGAGATCACTAAATGACTAATTCCTCCATGATCGACAATGTTCATCAATGCTTCTATACTGTAATCCATGTATTTGGTAGAGCGACTGAAGAAGTAAATACAATGGATAAGAAGATACTTTTTCTTCTTCTGCGTTCATCTAAAGGCCACTTTTGCTTTTGATGTTTATGAAGGGTTCCAGAACAGACAGGAAACTATGGCGATAGGACTGGATCTCGAGGATGCTTATAACAGAGTGAGATACGACATCTTAATGACTGCACTGAGGGAGAAGGAGGTCAATCCATGGCTGGTGAACTGGGTTGCAGCTGTCCTGTATTTACGTCGGTTTGCTCTCCGACTGGGCTCATGGACCTCTGAACCATGCACTTTGGCCCCAGGACTGTCACATGGATCCGCCATTTCGCCTGTGCTCTTCAACGTGTATATGAGCAATATTGCAAGCCTAGAAGCACCAAGAGTTGGAAGGACACTGACTTTTGCGGATGATATACTTGCGTATAGGCAGGGGGAAGAGAGGGAACAAAAAGTCCGGGAGCTACAAGCTACAGTAGACAAAGTGACTGAGTGGTGTACATAAATGAAGGCTGTCGTCCACCCGGAAAAGGCGTCTGTTTTGTGGTGTTCTCTGGACATCAGAATCGTTAAAACTACTGTCCCAAGTCTCACGATAGATGGTAGAGACGTCAACAGAGAGGGCAAACTGAAGTATCTAGAAATTACATTTGACAGAAGCCTGTCATTTAAGGAGCATGTGGAGGGTGTTGTGACTTGATGCCAAAAAGGACTTAGTGCACTTAAGACTATGGCTGCAATTGACATAGAGCAGAGAATGCTTTTCACACTATATCAGCACCTGATCCTGTCAGTGGTGGATTATGGCCTGGAACTGCTTACCGTCTCAAATAGTCAGATGGACAAACTAGAGCGCATACAGAACGCGGCTATGCGGGTCATTCTGGGTTGTACCAGAGACACCCCAGTGGTGTGTATGCGATACATCCTTGGTTTGCCGACGGTTGCAGGTAGGCACAATGTGCTGCAGGCGAAGTCATATCTCAGGGTAGCTGCAGACACAGACCACCCTCTGCATGAAGCTCTGGGTGCAGTTAAGGGTCAGCGACTGATAAGAGGGAGGTCATGGATGGCTCAGGCAGAAGACACAATCAAACAGGTTTGCATCCTTGAGAACATTAGGCGAGGAGAGGAGTGGGTCAAAGTGCCACCTGAGCAGTCAGACCTGTGTAGAGTCATAATCACGCTGAGCCGGGAATGCAGAAACTGGTCAGCAGGTGCCACAGAGGTGGAAATTCAGCAATTAATTCAAATGCTCGCTCGGAGGATTTGATCATTTACACAGACGGTTCAGTGTCAAGAGGCAAAAGAAGTGCTTGGAGCTTCTTAGCAAAAGTAAATTGTCGACGTTTGGTGCAGGAGAGCCTAGCATATGATACTACAACACCCAGCTTAAGAATGGAGGTGGAGGCGGTCATTGCAGCTTTCCGCTGGCTAGAGAACACGACACACATACACATCGTGACTGTAACTGATTCAGAAAGCATGCTGAGGAAGATCAGAACAGGCATGCTTCGCTGCGGAGGACACGAGTGAGGAGTATTGTCTGGATTTTTTCACCGGGTCACGCCGGTGTGTTGGGAAATGAACACGGGACAGACTGGCTGGCTCTGCACAAATTGGTGGAATACTGATACATGATAGGGCAGACGTGGTTAGTGCTTTGTGGGAGAGCGTGTACAAATCGGAGGAGCAGATGGATCACCACAGTCTGGTGAGATTGATGCAGTTGGGGGTGACGAGAGGTTCTGGCAGAAGCTCGAGGCTCAGAGGAAAGGCAAGACGGACGTTTAATCAGAAAGCTACTGGCACCATTAGTATCAGAACTCTTCGCTGGCTGCTGAAGATGGGGACGGAAAATGCCCCGAGTGCTGTGATGTCGGTTCTTGAATCCAATCCAATCAAATCAAATCATCTGAAGATATAATTGTGTTGTGTCCGTTTACAGCATGGCTGCGATATTTGCACTTTTCGGCCAACACTTCCGACTTCTGCGGGCATTTGAAAAAGCAAGAAAATGTGTTCAGACAGCTGCGGAATATCTTGAAAATAACCTATGTGCAGCACGAGCTCACCGGGTTAAAGATTTATGTGAAAACAAGCTTGGTAATTTACTATTTATTTCAATTTTTTAAAAATCCTTTTCTGTTGTTGCTGATATTTTTTAACCGTGTTACCGACAGTATCTCGAAAAGTTATTAACATACCGTCTCTATACTTGGCATATACATGGGAAAATGTCACGGATAATAACTGAACTAACACAAATACAACAGCGTGAATACTTTATACAATTGTATCATGTATGGTAACCCTTACCCCTAGTTTTTGGAGTGGAAAACAAACATTGTTACACATAAATGAGCATGACCGTAGACGCTTTCGACGATGGTATAAAACCCGAACCATTGTCATCAAGAAATAAACGAAACAATATTCTACAGCTCTACAGTAAAAATTCTCATTGTCATATTTCAGGCTTTAAAAGTATCTAAAACTGAAATCTAAAAAATTCTACATGTATGATTCGGAATGGGAGTTCTGTTCTTGTTCCTGGATTTGTATAAAACGGGAAAGCTGGCGTTTTCCCATAGTCATCATCATCATGTAGCAGGTCTTTTGCTCGTCATGGTCTGCCTGAAATAAACTCGGTCTCTCGCCAGCTCAAGTCAGTCACTTATATCCTGTGCCTATGTTCGCGTAAGTCGGCCCTTGCCCCTCCCTCCTGGTACCATGCCTTCTGCTATTATTTTTCCAATCCATCATGGTGCTTGATATGACCAAACTATTTCAGCTTCCGAGACAGGATGCTGTTTATTAGCCAATCTTCCTTAATGTTCAGATCTTTCCCGTAGTACATACCTAAATTGGCGGGATTATCCTGCTGAAAGTGGCGCATAAGGTAATACCTTATGTGTGTGTATATGTGCGTGAGTGTGTGTGTGTGTGTGTGTGTGTGTGTGAGTGTGTGTGCGTGCCTGCGTGTGTGTGCGTGCCTGCGTGTGTGTGCGTATATGTATATAAAGTTCCGCATACATTTATATACCTCCTGCATTTATCTGAGCCTGAAATAAATATACATTGGACACATTGTTCCTGTGTAGAATAGCAGAGCGGGCTCTCAATTTTGCCGTCATTTTCGTGGTCGGTTGGGAGATGTCAGCGACTTTTTTTTCTTCCCGATGGGTCACAAAGTAAAACAGCGTGGAGTCAGTCTTGACTTGAAGCACTTCGGTCAGTCGAACTATGCCTGTCTGTATGCCAACACCCCTTTCTGCTTCTCTTACAAATTGTCTCGCTTACTTTATAACTTGTCGGCTTTGTGGCTAAGTCGATGCGAACGCTTCGAATGCCGGGGTGCTGGGTTTGATCCCAGCTGCGGGTCATGCGCCTTGCGTTGGTTTCGACAGTGGTATCAAGAAGCCGACAGTTCAAAAAGCAATGGTTTCAAGAAGACGTAAATTTGCCGTTCCGGTTAAAATGGACGCTAGACAGCGGCGCTGTTGGCAAAATTTTTTGCTTATGCCGGACGTAAGTATTTTTGCATTTGTAGAGATAGTTTCGTCGCCCAACTTCTGAGTTGAATGCATGGCGTGACCCAGGCGGATTGCATTCGGAATGTTTTTTCGACTGTGACCAACGTGTTGTGAATTGTGATTCAGAAAATGGCGCGTGCCGGTCCTGGCGGGACCCGTATTAAAATTGTAAACTGCTGATCTGTTGGCGACAAGTTCTGCTATCATCAATGATGAACTACATTTCTAATGTTGGACTGTTTGTGTAGCACTTCGGATGGCTACCATATTCGTTAATGCGAGTGTATGCTAGATATGCTGAGACAACAGTCTGTCAATCTTTCTGTGATAAACATTCTGGGTGCTTTTTTTGGCATAGGAATGGGGCGACCCCTGAAACTAAGACTCAGACACAACACCCAGGGGCTGCTGGGGTTGGTTCTCTCAGGTACGGCCTTTTCACCTACTTTGTAACTTACATGTACTTTCTTACTCTCTTTCTCAAATTCTGCTTATTTTAACCCCTTTCATTCTCAGTGGCTCTTTCTTTTTCTGTATATCTCAGTATTCTCTCTCACTCTACGTCATCTCTATCCCCTCCCTCACCTCCCTCCCCGCGCACCTTCCATCTGTATTTAAAACTCTCTCTCTCTCTCTCTCTCTCTCTCTCTCCCTGTCTCTTTCTCTCTCTCTGTATTTACCTTTATGAAATGAAACAGAGCTGCTCTCTTATTATCTGACATTGTCTCTAGCTCACTTTCCCCATTCTCCCTCCTCTCCCCCTCTCTCTCCCTTTCCCTCTCGCTGTGTGGGCTCGTGTTTGGGATGCTCAACTGCGCTGCCTTTATCTAATGTTTTCTTTTGCTCTCTCTCTCTCTCTCTCTCTCTCTCTCTCTCTCTCTCTCTCTCTCTCTCTCTCTCTCTCTCTCTTTCTATGACCGTTAATGTTAACAACGCGCTTACCTGCCCAGTTCCCAAACCAAATGCAAATAAACTTCGTGCCTCAGCCCCCTTATGTTCCAAGTCCCTGTAATTATTCTTCTTCTGCCTTTCTATCTCCAAATGGAGCATAGGCCCTCAACCAACTCACGCCAAGTCGTTCAATCCTTCACTGTTGCATGCAGCTCCCCCATGATCCTCCCTATGTTTTTAACTTCACTCTCTAGCTCCCTTCTACGTGGCTGTTTCGTTTTTTGAGTCTGTCTTTATTTATATGCCCTTGTAGGTGCCACTGCAAAGACATTCTAGTTATACTGGTGTCATATTTTTTTTAGCGTGTGTCCTATCCATCGCCAGCATCTTTTTTTCACTCTTGGTCCACTGGAACTTGTTTAGTTCTCTCCCAAAGCTCAACGTTAATGATTCTATCATGCCATTTAATTCCTTCTGTTTTAAGCAAGCGCCAGTTAATGTATGTTTGTAGTTTATTGTTTCATTTGTTCTCCATGTTTCCGCTCCATACAACAGAGCTGATTTAATATTAGATTTAAAAACTTCAAGTTTGCTATGTGAATCACTTCAGTTATTGTCCCTCGCCTGCCTGCCTGCCTGTCTACCTACCTGCCTGCCTGCCTGCCTATCCATCCATCCATCTATCTATCTATCTATCTATCTATCTATCTATCTATCTATCTATCTATCTATCTATCTATCTATCTATCTATCTATCTATCTATCTATCTATCTATCTATCTATCTATCTATCTATCTATCTATCTATCTATCTATCTATCTATCTATCTATCTATCTATCTATCTATCTATCTATCTATCTATCTATCTATCTATCTATCTATCTATCTATCTATCTGTCTATCTGTCTATCTGTCTGTCTGTCTGTCTGTCTGTCTGTCTGTCTGTCTGTCTGTCTGTCTGTCTGTCTGTCTGTCTGTCTGTCTGTCTGTCTGTCTGTCTGTCTGTCTGTCTGTCTGTCTGTCTGTCTGTCTGTCTGTCTGTCTGTCTGTCTGTCTGTCTGTCTGTCTGTCTGTCTGTCTGTCTGTCTTTATGTTTATCTATATATCTACATGTCGGCTCTGTGGCTAAGTAGATGCGAACACTTCGCTTCGTAATGCCGGGATGCCAGGTTCGATCCCAGCTGCGGGCAATGCGCCTTGCGTTGGTTTCGACAGTGGTATCAAGAAAGCCGACCGTCCAGAAAGCAATGGCAAACTACTGGACGTAAATTTGCCTAGAGAAACCACACAACAGCCAGGGGCTGTTATGGTTGGTTCTGCAACGTCCTCTAGAGGATACGCAACAACCTTTATATATCTACCTACCTACCTACCTACATATCTATCAACCTATCTATCTATCTATCTTTATGTTACTTATAGGCCGTTGTTTAAATATAATGGAAGGCACAGTAAATGCCTAAACATATTACACACCCCAGAAACCTAGGATTGACCTATAGAAAACAAGTTTGGCGTACTCCGCAGCTCAGCTGTGGAACTGGCTTCACAACAGATCACAAATACCACTAGTCCCTTTCCTATACGTACAATCGAACACTTTTCGAATATTATCTGAGCACAGATTAAATGCCCACATAGAAGACAAATAGAAAAATATTTTAGCAATAGCGCTCATTTTTCCTGGATTTAATACAATCACTACGGTTTATTGGAGTTAGAAATGTAGCCATTCCAGCGCTTGTACTGAACTATTTTGATGCTTTTTATAATGTTTATTGCTTGATGTGTGAATCAAACGATGTAAGAATGGAGGGAGACCTGAAAGGGCAGAATGTTAGACGGGCCTGCGTGCCCAATTCTTAACCCCTTAAAAATAAAGTTTTATCTATCTATCTATCTATCTACCTACCTACCTATCTATCTATCTATCTATCTATCTATCTATCTATCTATCTATCTATCTATCTATCTATCTATCTATCTATCTATCTATCTATCTATCTATCTATCTATCTATCTATCTATCTATCTATCTATCTATCTATCTATCTATCTATCTATCTATCTATCTGTCTGTCTATCTGTCTATCTGTCTGTCTGTCTGTCTGTCTGTCTGTCTGTCTGTCTGTCTGTCTGTCTGTCTGTCTGTCTGTCTGTCTGTCTGTCTGTCTGTCTGTCTGTCTGTCTGTCTGTATCCTCTGCCTGTCTGTCTGTCCCCTCCCTCTCTCTCCCTCTCTCTCTCCCTAACAAAACAATCGGAAATCGAGATGAAAAGAAAACAGCCACCGGGCATACTGGATAGCCGCAGTTTCTGGAAGGCAGGGCCACATCTGTGGCATCTCTCGCGGAAACACACATCCTGGCCTGCAGGCTCGGGAGATGGGAGGATAGTCATGACAGACGGAGACCAGCCAGGGCAAGAGGAAGCTTGTTAGAGGCCAGAGAATTCGATGAAACGAACGAGGATCTGATGAGGGCGGTGAATGCCGATCTGATGTCTGGCTACTTACTGCAGAGGGCGCTGAATTCCGTAAAGTCTGTCTGACGTCTGGTTTTAGTTGTGTGTTGTCTTCCGAGACTGTTTAATGTCTGTCTTCTTCTTCCTCTTCTTCAGCATTCCGAGGTTCATTGCTGCAGATATCACAGGCCTCTTCTATTCATCTCTCTTGTGGGCCTTCTCTTTCCAGTTGGTGACATCATGTGTTTGCAGGTGTCTGGACATTATCTCTCCATCGTCTTCTTGATCATCCATGTGGTCTACGACCATTCATCTCTTTTGTGTATACAGTTTGCAATCCATCCGAAATCGAGGCTTAGATATCTGTTTCGTGACGGGTCTGAATTATATGCCATTGGATAAAGTGCTGGAAGCGGAGCCGTTGTTTTAGTTAGATACAACAAGGTCGCATGCGCTCCATCGATGCTTGACTGTGCGAGGGAATGGTTACTGGCGGTTGACCTGCCTGGTCACGAAAAGTACCCAGAGTTAATTCGGAAGACTGGCCTGCGACCTGACATAGTCCTACACTCTGCGGAGAAACGTCAGCTCACCCTGATCGAGCTGACCCTGCCGTATGAGTCGCAAATGGACGAAAGCCACATGTACAAGCTCGAGAAGTACAGTGACTTAGCGACTGGCCTGAAGAGAGACGAAGCGTACACAGTAAGAATCTTCGCCGTCGAGGTAAGCGCAGGAGGTCTCGTTTCCACTTCTATGTACAATGTGCTTAAACAACTAGGCGAGGCTGCGGAGAGGGCCTCGAGCTCGCTGCGGACACAACGGAACGTCGTGGGGGATGGGCCTCGGTGAGCTGGTCCGAGTGTCTAGTGGAAAAGAAAATCTCATCCCTTAAAGTCTATCGTGTCCGAATTGCCTGCCGGTGTCCCTCTGCCATCTGCCAACAATGTCTAACATGTGTCCGATAAACCAATCGTAAGCTTGCCACTTGGTCATCCAGGCACGCTGAAGTCTCTAATTATGCTACCGTAGCGACTATGTAAATGCACTTCGAATCTCATACCTATAAATAAACAGAGGGGGGAACCTTTTGAGGCCGTTAAATATTATGAATTAATCAAGTAACAGAAAGTATTGTTGTAATCGGCACTCATAGAAAGAAGTAGAAAGATAGAAGAACACACTAGACAACATAAAAATCGAAAGCTATAGTTACCGTACCGGGAATTGAACCTGTCACCTCCAGACGGCGTCTGCGCCTCGCCATGAATACAACTGCACTAAGATACATGGTCAACCAGGCACCCCCCCCCCAAAAAAAAGGTGTCTTTTTGGCCATGTCTATCGTACAGCTTGAAATCCACAACTATGGAATACGGACATAATTCATTTCAACCCATTGAAATGGCACCATAGGTTACAGAAATTTATATTAACAAAGCAAATGTCGAATAACAATCACAGCAACAATTTACGAACACTGTAGACCTTATTGCTTTGTCTAGAATACACAAACATTTAAGAAAGGTATTTGATTGATTCGAATCTCATAGTACTTTTTTGAACAGTCACCAATTTCGCCTTGTCCCTGTCTGGGAACATCCGGTAATACTTGCAGCAGGAGCAGATCAACCCTGAGCTTCACGAACTCATGTGGGTCCACTCTCTGAAAATGTCTATGAGCTCGTGGGTCCACTCTCTGAAAATGTCTAGGAGCTCGTGGGTCCACTCTCTGAAAATGTCTAGGAGCTCGTGGGCCGAAACATTTGTCGCGAGAGATCACCTCTAGTGATGATTGGTAGACTCCTACTGTACCCCTGTGGAGTTTTTTCTTATCTCATAGATACACACAATAGAAGATACAGCCCTGTTTATATATGTAGATAAGCGAACAGACCTGTACACATAGATAGACGCATCCCTATGTGGGTTCCGGGGCCATATGATAGGGAAAACAAGAATAGACCCACTGCCTATCCAAAAGCATGTCGAAAGAGTCGACTGATTTTCAGCTTCCTTCGAAGACGGAGTGCATCTGCCTGAGAGGCAAGGAATCAGCAGTCTGCATACAAACGATTCAGACATGTGAAACAGATGCACACGCAACACTCAGGTTCTGGAATAGGACTGCAGTCCAAAAGTGGATGAACAACCAGAACTATTCGCCAGAGTTTACAGCTGGTGAACGCGAAGAAGAAGAAGAAGAAGATGAAGAAGAAGAAGAAGAAGAAGAAGAAGAAGAAGAAGAAGAAGAAGAAGAAGAAGAAGAAGAAGAAGAAGAAGAAAGAAGAGGAAGAACAAGAAGAAGAAGATGAACACAGACGTCTTTACACACACGCGGACAGACAGACCTGTTCGCGTAGGTAGACTGACAGACAGACCTTTACACGTATGTAAATAAACAGACATAACTGCACACAAATGTTCATATCCACACAAATGTATATAAACAAACAAACTGACAGACAGAACGACCCGTACATATGTGTAAATATTAGGGCTGTGCCGAATAGTTATTTTCACTATTCAGCCGAATACGAATAACGGGAACAACTATTCGGCCGAATACAAATACGAAGAGTGTATAGTGTATAAATTATAACTTAAAAAAAAAAAACTTATTCATAATATCAAATGTACGCTGAACTTTTACTTGCCAAATCTGGATTTTGAGAAAACAAGCCAGATCTGGACGTAAAATTAGCCAAATCTGGATTTTAAGAAAACGAGCCAAATCTGGACGTAAAATTAGCCAAATCTGGATACAAATAGGCCAAATTTGGATTTAAAATATGCCAAATTTGGATTTAAATTGACCAAATCTGGATTTAAAATAGGCCAAATCTGGATTTAAAATATGCCAAATCTGGATTTAATATAGGCCAAATCTGGATTTTAAATATGCTAAATTTGAATTTAATATAGGCCAAATCTAAATTTAATATAGGCCGAATCTGGATTTAAAATATACCAAATTTCATTTAATATAGGCCAAATCTGGATTTAAAATAGGCTAAATATGGATTTAAAATAGGCCAAATCTGATATGAATAATCCATATCTGGATTTTAAAATCTGGATTTTAAAATGTTATAAGGATGTCCAGTTTCAGAAAATAAAAGACAAATCTGGATTTTAATAAAATGAGCCAGGTGGACGTAAACATACACAAATCTGGATACAAATTGGCCAAATCTGGATTTAAAAATATGCCAAATTTGGATTTAATATAGACCAAATCTGGATTTAAAATAGGCCAAATCTGGATTTAAAATATGCCAAATCTGGATTTAATATAATCCAAATCTGGTCTGGATTTAAAATATTTCAAATCTGGATTTAATATGGGCCAAATCTGGATTTAAAAAAGGCCAATTTTCGATTTAAAATATGCCAAATCTGGATTTAATATAGGCCAAATCTGGATTTAAAATATGCCAAATCTTGATTGAAAATATGCCAAATTTGGATTTAATTATATGCCAAATTTGGATTTAATTATGAACTAAATCTGGATTAAAAAAAGGTTAAATCTGATATGAATAAGCCAAATCTGAAAACAGCCAAATCTGGATACAAAATAAGCCAAATCTGGATTTTAAGAAAACGAGCCAGATCTGGACGTAAAATTAGCCAAATCTGGATACAAATAGGGCAAATCTGGATTTAAAATGTGCCAAATTTGGATTTAATATAGGCCAAATCTGGATTTAAAATGGGCCAAATCTGATATGAATAAGCCATATCTGGATTTTAAAATCTGGATGTAAAATAAGCCAAATCTGGATTTTAAGAAAACGAGCCAGATCTGGACGTAAAATTAGCCAAATCTGGATACAAATTGGTCAAATCTGGATTTAAAATATGCTACATCTTGATTTAGAATATGCCAAATTTGGATTTAATTATGGGCCAAATCTGGATTAAAAAAAGGTTAAATCGGATATGAATAAGCCAAATCTAAAAACAGACAAATCTGGATACAAAATAAGCCAAATCTGGATTTTAAGAAAACGAGCCAGATCTGGACGTAAAATTAGCCAAATCTGGATACAAATAGGCCAAATCTGGATTTAAAATATGCTAAATTTGGATTTAATATAGGCCAGATCGGGATTTAAAATAGGCAAAATCTGATATGAATAAGAATTCCAGAGAAATTTGACTAAAAAGCTCAACAAAATGTTGAGCAACATTTTGTTGAGCTTTTTAGTTAAATTTCTCTGGAATTCATTGTATTAGCTTGACTGCAGTCACCCCCATAGTTTCACCATTTTTGGATTTTCACAT
Organism: Candidula unifasciata; assembly: GCA_905116865.2. Lineage (NCBI taxonomy): Eukaryota > Metazoa > Mollusca > Gastropoda > Stylommatophora > Geomitridae > Candidula > Candidula unifasciata. The sequence goes on from CAJHNH020002958.1 coordinate 23,274, forward strand.
CGACTGCGCCTGACCCACGTTTTTGTTTGTCACTGTGCATGTTTGGTTTATTAAAAAAAAAGAAGACCCATTTTGTTGAGCTTTTTAGTCAAATTTCTCTGGAATTCATTGTATTAGCTTGACTGCAGTCACCCCCATAGTTTCACCATTTTTTGATATGAATAAGCCACATCTGGATTTAAAATCTGGATGTAAAATAAGCCAAATCTGGATTTTAAGAAAACGAGCCAGATCTGGACGTAAAATTAGCCAGATCTGGATACAAATATGCCAAATATGGATTTAAAATATGCCAAATTTGGATTTAAAATAGTCCAAATCTGGATTTAAAATAGTCCTAATCTGGATTTAAAATAGGCCAAATCTGATATGTATAAGCCATATCTGGATTTTAAAATTTGGATGTAAAATAAGCCAAATCTGGATTTTAAGAAAACGAGCCAGATCTGGACGTAAAATTAGCCAAATCTGGATACAAATATGCCAAATCTAGATTTAAATTTGCCAAATTTGGATTTAAAATAGTCCAAATCTGGATTTGAAATAGGCCAAATCTGGATTTAAAATATGCCAAATCTGGATTTAATATAGGCCAAATCTGGATTTAAAATATGCCAAATCTTGATTTAAAATATGCCAAATTTGGATTTAATTATAGGCCAAATTTGGATTTAAAAAAGGTTGAATCTGATATGAATAAGCCAAATCTGAAAACAGCCAAATCTGGATACAAAATAAGCCAAATTAGGATTTTGAAAAAACAAGCCAGATCTGGACGTAAAATTAGCCAAATCTGGATTTTAAGAAAACGAGCCAGATCTGGACGTAAAATTAGCCAAATCTGGATACAAATAGGCCAAATCTGGATTTAAAATATGCCAAATTTGGATTTAATATAGGCCAAATATGGATTTAAAATAGGCCAAATATGGATTTAAAAAAAAACGAGCCAGATCTGGACGTAAAATAAGCCAAATCTGGATACAAATAGGCCAAATCTGGATTTAAAATATGGCAAATTTGGATTTAATATAGGCCAAATATGGATTTAGAATAGACCAAATCTGAAATGAATAAGCCATATCTGTATTTTAAAATCTGGACATAAAATTAGCCATATCTGTACACAAAAAGGCCAAATCTGGGTTTTCAAATAGGCCAAATCTGGATTTAAAATAGGCAAATATGGATTTAAAATAGGCCAAATATGATATGAATAAGCCATATCTGGATTTTAAAATCTGGATGAAAAATAATGCCAAATTTGGATTTAATATAGGCCAAATCTGGATTTAAAATAGGCCAAATATGGATTTAAAAAGAAAACGAGCCAGATCTGGACGTAAAATTAGCTAAATCTGGATACAAATAAGCTATAGCTGGATTAAAATATAAAATCTGGATGTAAAATAGGCCAAATCTGGATTTTAAGAAAACCAAATATGGATCTGGAAATAAAATTAGCCAAATCTGGATACAAATAGGCCAAATCTGGATTTAAAATATGCCAAATCTGGATTTAATATAGGCCAAATCTGGATTTAAAATATGCCAAATCTGGATTTAAAATAGGCCAAATCTGATATGAATAAGCCATATCTGGATTTAAAATATGCCAAATCTGGATTTAAAATATGCCAAATCTGAATTTAAAACTGCCAAATCTGGATTTAAAATATGCCAAATCTGGATACAAATATGGCCAAATCTGGATTAAATATGTCAAATTTGGATTTAAAATAGGCCAAATCTGATATGAATAAGCCATATCTGGATTTAAAATATACCAAATCTTGATTTAAAATATGCCAAATCTTTATTTAAAATATGCCAAATCTGGATTAAATAGGCCAAATCTGGATTTTAAAAATGCCTAATTGGATTTAAAATAGGCCAAATCTGGATTCAAAATATGCCAAATCTGGATTTAAAAAAGGGTAAATCTGATATGAATAAGCCAAATCTGAAAACAGCCAAATCTGGATACAAAATAAGCCAAATATGGATTTTGAGAAAACAAGCCAGATCTAGACGTAAAATTAGCCAAATCTGGATACAAATTGGCCAAATCTGGATTTAAAATATGCCAAATCTTGATTTAGAATATGCCAAATTTTGATTTAATTATAGGCCAAATCTGGATTAAAAAAAGGTTAAATCTGATATGAATAAGCCAAATCTGAAAACAGCCAAATCTGGCTACAAAATAAGCCAAATCTGGATTTTGTGAAAACAAGCCAGATCTGGACGTAAAATTAGCCAAATCTGGATTTAAAATAGGCCAAATCTGGATTTAAAATATGCCAAATTTGGATTTTTATAGGCCAAATCTGGATTTAATATAGGCCAAATCTGGATTTAAAATAGGCTAAATATGGATTTAAAGTAGGCCAAATCTGATATGAATAAGCCATATCTGGTTTTTAAAATCTGGATGTAAAATAAGCTAAATCTGGATTTTAAGAAAACGAGCCAGATCTGGGCGTAAAATTAGCCAAATCTGGATACAAATAGGCCAAATCTGGATTTAATATAGGCCAAATCTGGATTTAAAATAGGCTAAATATGGATTTAAAATAGGCCAAATCTGATACGAATAAGCCATATCTGGATTTTAAAATCTGGATGTAAAATAAGCCAAATCTGGATTTTAAGAAAACGAGCCAGATCTGGGCGTAAAATTAGCCAAATCTGGATACAAATAGGCCAAATCTGGATTTAAAATATGCCAAATCTGGATTTAAAATAGGCCAAATATGGATTTAAAATAGGCCAAATCTGATTGATATGAATAAGCCATATCTGGATTATGCCAAATCTGAATTTAAAATGGCCAAATCTGGATTTAAAATAGGCCAAATCTGGATTTAAAATATGCCATATTTAGATTTAATTATAGGCCTAATCTGGATTTAAAAAAGGGTAAATCTGATATGAATAAACCAATCTGAAAACAGCCAAATCTGGATACAAAATAAGCCAGATCTAGATTTTGAGAAAACAAGCCAGATCTGTACGTAAAATTAGCCAAATCTGGATTTAACATAGGCCAAATCTGGATTTAAAATAGGCCAAATATGGATTTAAAATAGGCCAAATCTGATATAAATAAGCCATATCTGGATTTTAAAATCTGGATGTAAAATAAGCCAAATCTGGATTTCACGAAAACGAGCCAGATCTTGACGAAAAATTAGCCAAATCTGGATTAAAAATATGCCAAATTGGATTTAAAATAGGCCAAATCTGGATTTAAAATATGCCAAATCTGGATTTAAAATAGGCCAAATCTGATATGAATAAGCCATATCTGGATTATGCCAAATCTGAATTTAAAATGGCCAAATCTGGATTTAAAATAAGCCAAATCTGGATTTGAAATATGCCATATTTTGATTTAATTATAGGCCTTATCTGGATTTAAAAAAGGGTAAATCTGATATGAATAAACCAATCTGGATACAAAATAAGCCAAATCTAGATTTTGAGAAAACAAGCCAGATCTGGACGTAAAATTAGCCAAATCTGGATACAAATAGGCCAAATTTAGATTTAAAAGATGCCAAATTTAGATTTATATAGGCTAAATCTGGATTTAAAATAGGCCAAATCTGGATTTAAAATAGGCCAAATATGGATTTAAAATAGGCCAAATCCGAAATGAATAAGCCATATCTGGATTTTAAAATCTGGAAGTAAAATAAGCCAAATCTGGATTTTAAGAAAACGAGCCAGATCTGGATTTAAAATATGCCAAATCTTGATTTAAAATATGCCAAATTTGGATTTAATATAGGCCAAATCTTGATTAAAAATATGCCAGATTTGGATTTAATTATAGGCCGAATCTGGATTTAAAAAAGGTTAAATCTGATATGAATAATCCATATCTGGATTTTAAAATCTGGATGTAAAATAAGCCTAATCTGGATTTTAAGAAAACGAGCCAGATCTGGGCGTAAAATTAGCCAAATCTGGATACAATTAGGCCAAATCTGGATTTAAAATATGCCAAATTTGGATTTAAAATCGGCCAAATCTGGATTTAAAATATGCCAAATCTTGATTAAAAATATGCCAGATTTGGATTTAATTATTGGCCAAATCTGGATTTTAAAAAAGTTAAATCTGATATGAATACGCCAAATCTGAAAACAGCCAAATCTGGATACAAAATAAGCCAAATCTGGATTTTGAGAAAACAAGCCAGATCTGGACGTAAAATTAGCCAAATCTGGATTTTAAGAAAACGAGCCAGATCTGGACGTAAAATTAGCCAAATCTGGATACAAATTGGCCAAATCTGAATTTTAAAATATGCCAAATTCGGATTTAATATAGGCCAAATTTGGATTTAATATAGGCCAGATCTGGATTTAAAATAGGCCAAATCTGATATGAATAAGCCCTATCTGGATTTAAAATATGCCAAATCTGGATTTAAAATATGCCAAATCTGAATTTAAAACTGCCAAATCTTATTTAGAATAGGCCAAATCTGGATTTAAAATATGCCAAATTTGGATTTAATTATAAGCCAAATCTGGATTTTAAAAAGGGTAAATCTGATATGAATAAGTTAAGTCTAAAAACAGCCAAATCTGGATACAAAATGAGCCAAATCTGGATTTTAAGAAAACGAGCCAGATCTGGGCGTAAAATTAGCCAAATCTGGATACAAATAGGCCAAATCTAGATTTGAAATGTGCCATTTCTGGATTCAAAATGAGCCAGATCTGGATACACATAAGCTAAATCTGGATCGCGGTACCGATCGCGGACGCAGCCATCTTGGAATAATAAAAACACCGGGATGCAGTTTAATTAAAAAACTATTGGTAGGGACATCAGTCGGCAGACTACACGTCGCGAATTCGATGACTGTCGAAGTTGGTCAACAGGGGATACAACCGGAAATTCGACAATCGCTGAAGTTGGTCAGCAAAGTGTTATAGCCAAGGGGATTTTTTTCCAGGGGTTGCGGGGTAATGACGAGCCCAAATCAGATTTTCGTGTCACGAGTGCTGCACGTTGAATAAATAAGCCAAGCAGGGGCCCCTCACTCAGTCCTGGCGTTCAGGTTAGTTAAAGGGGATTGAGCTACACATGGGACTTGACGGTCACGTCCGAAGAGGTTTGGTGGAATTGTTGGTTCTGAATCCTTTTGTTTCCTTGTGTGGGTTCCATCTGGAAATTAGGGGATGAAAAGGGGGAGGGGGGATAGATTTAATGCCCCTAATAATTGTGCTGTAAAAGTAAAAAGTAAATATTTCTTTTTCACGCCTTTAAAGCGCATCGGGCAAATGGGAAGGGCACCCATATTTTTACAGACCAATAGGCACTCGGTGGGTAATGTGGTCAGTTTACGCCAGCCAACTTTACTTCAGTTTACAAAAATTAACACAGACGGTACAACTGCAAATATGCATAAGAAGTCGATGAACTACCAGAAGTTTCCTCAAGAGTTTACAGCCAGTGTTCGCGAAGCATAAGTCAAATGGTTAAGGATTAATATTATTAGTGTACTGCTACAGCATATAATTATACTGTTTTAGTTCAACAATTAGTAAAGAGGCAAAGAGTGACTTGCTGTGAGAGGTTAGTTAGTAAATTAAATATTATTTTCATCCACTTGCCTAGTAGCTCCGAAATATCTTGACACAATTTATCCACAGTGTAGTTGCACCATTTATGCAGTCAATATGAAAGCAATAGTTTTCTTCAAACACAAGATAGTTGGCACCTGACAACTGTCGATATTCTCCAGACATGGCTTCTGAATTACCTGTTTGTATTATCCCTAAAAGTAAGATTTCTACATTTAAAGTACAGAAGTTATAAACAGCCAGTTCCCAAAAATCCAAACTACTGACTAGAAACATTGACACTGGCACACACATCACAACACGACTGTCTCCCATGAATTACAATTTTATTACAGTTTGTTACACCGGACTGCGCGGCAACTGGGTGACGAACTTCTTGTGGAACTGCTATGTGAAAGATGGTCGTTTCGAAGGACCGAATATAAGACAGCCTGCGTGCCTAATTTGTGAGCCTTTGAAAAAAAATTCGTTCGTTAGTTCGTTCTATTTCTCTATCTGTGTCTGTCTGTCTGTATATCTGTCTGTCTGCATGTCTGTCTGTCTGTCTGTCTGAACACGGCTAAAGTCTAATACTATACCAACAACCAGAACTTTCATCACAAAAATAAACACAGGAAAAAGGCATACTGTCTGTGTGCCTTTCTCCCTCCGCCCAGAATGCCGAACACTGTCAAACTCGCCCAAAATTACCTACCTACCCAGTAGACGTGAGGCTCTGAGGCAACAGCTGCGCCTAACTTCCCTTCAGTCGATGTTATCTGCGCCTCTGGGAGCCTGATGGCTCGGCCATGTTTTACAGAAACTCCAATTAACTTCCACGGTGCAGGCGGGTGTTTGGGCGCCCGGTGGATGGTCTACACATCTGCCATCAACACCGCGCCGCGCAATTAGCGGGTGTGTGATGCGTCGCGCAAACATGCACTCTAGGGGAAATACAGGCTGTTAGGTAACTTTCTGGGGGAGAGTAAGGGTTCCAGAAGGTTGTGCGTTATGAAGTCTATTCTTTTGTGACAGGGGTAATGTGTATTTGTTAATTTTACAGCTGCTGCTGCTGCTGCTGCTGCTGCTGCTGCTGCTGCTGCTACTACTACTACTACTACTACTACTACTACTACTACTAC
>CAJHNH020002958.1:32500-40000 GCA_905116865.2 Candidula unifasciata
GTGGTGTGAATTGTAGATTCATAAAATAACGCGATTTTTGTCGTCGCAATGTTGGTGGTGCCCGCATGTGATTGAAATTGATCGCGTGGGCAACTGCTGATCAGTTGGTGACTTCTGCTACCATCAATGATGAACTGCATTTCTAATGTCGGACTCTTTGTGTTAGCACTTCGGATGGCTACCGTATGCTTAAATGTGTGTGAATGCTAGATATGCTGAGACAGCAGTCAGTCAAACTTTTCACAAGGGACTGTGATAAACATTCTGTGTGTTTCTCGTTGGCACAGGAACGGCGCAAAGATGGGGTGACCCGTTTGCTATGAAGATAAAACTAAGACTACCATACATCTATCTGTTTCTCTGTCGGTATTTCTGTTTTTCTGCCTATGTTTATAAATTTCACAGTATGTGTATATTACAGAGAGAGAGAGAGAGAGAGAGAGAGAGAGAGAGAGAGAGAGAGAGAGAGAGAGAGAGAGAGAGAGAGAGAGAGAGAGAGAGAGAGTTGGGGAGGGAAGATATGGGGGTTGCCATGCCACCACAAATATTGTATTCTAAACTGGTTCTAAACAAAAGCTCTTTGACCCCAGCCACTTGCATTGTTATCATATTCTACCCTGATTGTTACTAGTCTATTCTAGCCATCGAGGAGAACTGGCCCATTAACAGCATCCTGTCCCGAAAGTTAAGGACCTGGTAATGTTTTTTTTTTTTTTTGGCGTGTGTTCACAAGCTGTAAAAAACAATTCTGGTTGCTCATCCAGCTCTGGACTTCCGGTTTTGTCCCAGAGCACTTCATGCACATCCGGTTTTACATGGCTCACTTATTTGTATGCAGGTTGTTGGTTCCTTATCTTTCAGGCAGATGCACTCTCTTCGAAGGAAGCACCAGATGAGTCGACTTTTCCCCAATGTGGGTTCTAGGGCCTCGTGGTTGGGGTGGGGTGGGGGGGGGGAGGGGGGACAAGAATAAACCCAGCGCTTTTCCAGTAAACAAGAGTCGACTAATTGGGGGCTTCCTCTGAAGTTGGAGTACATTTGCCTGAGAGGCAAGGAACCAACATTCTGCACACAAATAAGATGGTCTGTAAAATGTATGTGCATGCAACACTCAGGTTCTGGAATAATTATAATGTCCAGAGATAGACGAACACCAGGAACTTTCGGCCGGAGTTTACAGCCGGTAAACGCCAAGAAAAAAAAAACGCGTATTGGGGAGGGAGTGGGTAATTCTTGTTTGCCCCCACAATAGGGCCTGGAACCCCCAGAGAGAAACCTCGTAATGGATGCTGCGAATCTGATTCCTGCAAAACTTCACTTTAAGCAACCATTCTGATCAAAGTTAAAGGTGAGATGATCGACTCTGCTGCACCGGGATTTTTTTTTTCGTATAGCTGGGTCTCTTCGCATAACAGCTAGATGCCTGTCGAGAGCATCTCACCAAGCATGACGTTAGTTCCAGCGACGACCCCGATGGACCGGAACTCCCTAAACACAGCACTTATGAACTGAATGACGCAGCTGTAAAACAAACCCATAACCTTCAGACCGCAAGGCAAGCGGCTCAACAACTTAGCTATACAGCTGCGTTCTCTATAGAGATAAGACAACACGTTAACAAAATTGATAATGCAGTCTTTAATTGTAACTCATGAAAAGACGGAAATTCTGATAATTACATCGTTAGCAAAACAAACAATATATTGTACATTACACACAATAATTCAACAAACCACAACATATGGAACTTACAATTTAAAAAATATATATATATACATACAGCACATGGTTTCACAGCCTGTGTTTTTGTACAAATACAATTTTGTACAAACCCCCCCCCCCCCCCCCCCCCCCCACCCCCCCTTTTTTCCCTTGTACACTCGACACAAAAGCGATATTCTTAATTCACCATGGCAGCCATTTTATATTGTACAGTTACCACAGTAACACAGCAAGCTACCAAGGGCAACGAACTCCTGTACATATCAACCCAACAGTGGACAATAAAGCAATCAGTTAATGTGATTTATATAAATATGTGATATTTACTCATTCTTTACTAGAAAAAAAAAAATGCAAAACAATCAAGACAAAAACCACACGAATTTAAAAAAAAAAAAAAAAATACCAGACAACTATAATCAAATTTCTCCAAAGAATAAGTTAAGCGAGATTACAACTGTTTCCTTACTTTCCCCAAAGCGATCTAAGGAACGAACCTTCTCTAGTTCTGAAGGAAAGAAAAATATCTGAGAAGTTTCACAGAGCCAGTTCTGGCGTGTCGGCGTGAACCATGGGCAGTTATCAAAAGCACTGATACCTAACACAGATAATTTGTCAAAGAATTGCATTCTTTTGCCAAGTGACTCACAGAGAAAGTTGGAAACAGGTATGCTCGGTGCAGAGTGGCAAGCGTTGATTCAGAGGTGCCAGGTAGTTAGCAGATTAGTGATATTTCCTCTACATCATGCTGTGTGTTGGGAAATGAACAGAGAGACTGGCTTGACGAGCAAGATATTGTAAGAGTACTTTCGGTGTGAGTGAACCATGACCGGCTCTAGCTGACGGGCCGTGCTGACTTCACCGGGTCGGGCTAGCGATGCGTTAATGCAGCGGTTCTCAAACAAGAAATAAAATTGTCGACAGTTGCGAGGGAAGACAACTTAAATTTCAACTTTAAAGTATCTACATGCCTTCTTTAATAATTTCACAATTTTTAGCCGACTTTTCTTGATTATTGCCGCGGCACCACAGGGTGCCTCATCACCCTGTTTGAGAACCGCTGCGTTAACGCGTCGTTAGCCCGCCCCGGTGACGTCAGCAGCACGGCCCGTCAGCTGGAGCCGTTCGTGAGTGAACAATGTGGAGGCACAAACAGATCAACAGGGTCTGTGAGGAACGGTGCAGCTAGAAGTAACCGGTGGAATCTGGCCAACATCTAACACTCAGGAGAAGGGTGAGATCAACATACAATCACACTTTTTGCTGTAGCATCAGAACTGGAACTTTGCGCTTGCTGCTAAAGATGGGGATGGGCGCTTATTTGCATGTCTCCAGTATTATAAAGCAAGTTTAAAATTCACTTTTCATTCTTTTACTGAAATCTTTATTAGCCAAAACAGGACTGGTGGATAATTAAGCTCACAACACAACCCCATTTTACCCTCTGTGCGCCATCTTTTCTTCTCTCTGTTTGACCCTACACTCTTTGCACCATCTTTACTTCTCTCTGATCCTACCCCCGGTGCACCATCTTTTCTTCTCTTTGTTTGATCCTACCCTCTGTGCACCATCTTTTCTTCTCTCTGTTTGACCCTACACTCTTTGCACCATCTTTGTTTCTCTCTGATCCTACCCCTGGTGCACCATCTTTTCTTCTCTTTGTTTGATCCTACCCTCTGTGCACCATCTTTTCTTCTCTTTGTTTGATCCTACCCCCGGTGCACCATCTTTTCTTCTCTTTGTTTGATCCTACCCTCTGTGCACCATCTTTTCTTCTCTTTGTTTGATCCTACCCTCTATGCACCATCTTTGTTTCTCTCTGTTTGATCCTACCCCCGGTGCACCATCTTTTCTTCTCTTTGTTTGATCCTACCCTCTGTGCACCATCTTTTCTTCTCTCTGTTTGATCCTACCCTCTATGCACCATCTTTGTTTCTCTCTGTTTGATCCTTCTCCGCTAGGACTATCATTCTCATTCATACTCTTCCAACCTCCCTGATTCTCACACAGTTGCCACAAACTCCTCTCAACGGCAGAACAATGGGATGTATCGGTACACTCAAAGCAACACCCATGTGCCCACTACACAAGAAGCGACACTAGTGTATACACCTCACAATGGCAGAACCAGGACATGCATCAGTACATTCAAAGCGATACTCCTGCACGCCTCACAATGGCAGAACCATGGGATGCATCGGTTCACTCAGAGCAACTCCCCTGCACACTACACAAGCGACACTCCTGTATACACCTCACAATGGCAGAACCATGGCATGCATCAGTACTCTCAGAGCAACACCCCTATGCACACTACATAAGAAGCGACACTACTGTATATGCCTTACAATGGCAGAACCATAGGATGCTACGGTACACTCAGAGCAACACCCTTGTGCACACTACACAAGAAGCGACACTACTTTATACGCCTCACAATGGCAGAGTGATACTCCTGCATGCCTCACAATGGTAGAACCATGGGATGCATCGGTACATTCAGAGCGATACTCCTGCATGCCTCACAATGGTAGAACCATGGGATGCATCGGTACATTCAGAGCGATACTCCTGCATGGCTCACAATGGTAGAACCATGGGATGCATCGGTACATTCAGAGCGATACTCCTGCATGCCTCACAATGGTAGAACCATGGGATGCATCGGTACATTCAGAGCGATACTCCTGCACGCCTCACAATGGTAGAACCATGGGATGCATCGGTACATTCAGAGCGATACTCCTGCATGCCTCACAATGGTAGAACCATGGGATGCATCGGTACATTCAGAGCGATACTCCTGCACGCCTCACAATGGTAGAACCATGGGATGCATCGGTACATTCAGAGCGATACTCCTGCACGCCTCACAATGGTAGAACCATGGGATGCATCGGTACATTCAGAGCGATACTCCTGCACGCCTCACAATGGGACATCCTGCTGGTATCCTGGATCTTCTTGGCGACAGCCTCGGACAGCAGCACTGCTGACCCCAGCTTCATGCCCATGGTGCTTACTAGATGGTCTGGGCTCAGCATGGTCAGGATTCGACCGTTAACCCTCTGCTCCCGGAAATACTGTAAGTAAAGAACAGGCTATGATTCAATATGTAATAATATACTGGTTGGCAGAACACGGAAGGAACAAACAGATGTGTGGAGAGGTTGTTTGGCAACGTAAAGACGAAGTATGTGAAAACGTAGGGATGAAATATGCGACAGAATACACAGCTGTGTGCAAAAAGAGTGGAAAAGACAATTGGACAGCTATGTGACATAGTGGAAAGGACAAATGCACAGCTATGTGACATAGTGGAAAGGACAAATGGACAACTGTGTGACACAGTGGAAAGGACAAATGCACAGTTATGTGATACAGTGGAAAGGACAAATGCACAGTTATGTGACACAGTGGAAAGGACAAATGCACAGTTATGTGACATAGTGGAAAGGAAAAATGCCACGCTATGTGACACAGTGGAAAGGACAAATGCACAGTTATGTGACATAGTGGAAAGGACAAATGCACAGTTATGTGACACAGTGGAAAGGACAAATGCACAGCTATGTGACATAGTGGAAAGGACAAATGCACAGCTATGTGACATTGTGAAAAGAACAAATGCACCGCTATGTGACATAGTGGAAAGGACAAATGGACAACTATGTGACATAGTGGAAAGGACAAATGCACAGCTATGTGACATGTTGGAAAGGACAAATGGACAACTATGTCACATAGTGGAAAGGACAAATGGACAGCTATGTGTGACATAGAGGAAAGCACAAATGCACAGCTATGTGACATGGTGAAAAGGACAGATGCACAGCTATGTGACATAGTGGAAAGGACAGATGCATAGCTTTGTGACCTAGGGGGCACATATATATTTCAAGGGGGCATTCAGCACCAGACCAACATTAGCAGAGATAAAACAGTGTCAACAATGACACTGATATCTGAGCATGTCAACCATGACACTGATATCTGAGCATATCAACTATGACACTGATATATGAGCATGTCAACTATGACACTGATATCTGAGCATGTCAACCATGACACTGATATCTGAGCATGTCAACAATGACACTGATATCTGAGCATGTCAACAATGACACTGATATCTGAGCATGTCAACTATGACACTGATATCTGAGCATGTCAACTATGACACTGATATATGAGCAGGTCAACTATGACACTGATATCTGAGCATGTCAACCATGACACTGATATCTGAGCATGTCAACAATGACACTGATATCTGAGCATGTCAACAATGACACTGACATCTGAGCATGTCAACTATACCACTGATATCTGAGCATGTCAACAATGACACTGATATCTGAGCATGTCAACTATGACGCTGATATCTTAGCATGTCAACCATGACACTGATATCTGAGCATGTCAACTATGACACTGATATCTGAGCATGTCAACCATGACACTGATATCTGAGCATGTCAACAATGACACTGATATCTGAGCATGTCAACCATGACACTGATATCTGAGCACTAAATTACCGGTTGTTGGTGACTGTTTTATTTATTTTATTTCACACTTTGATTTGGTTGGATGTTTTTCTCCAAATTCTTTTTAACAATACTTGCGATATTTCTATTTATCCTCAATTTTTTATCCCATTATCAGTGGAAAAGAGGAAAAAGATGGTGTCTTATTATACATTCTAGGGGTATGCAACGTGAAAAAGATGATGTCTTAGCATATATTCTAGGGGTATGCAACGTGAAAAAGATGGTGTCTTAGCACATATTCTAGGCAACGTGAAAAAGATGGTGTCTTAGCATATATTCTAGGGGTATGCAACGTGAAAGAAGATGGTGTTTTAGCATATATTCTAGGGGTATTCCACGTGAAAAAGATGGTGTCTCAGCATATATTCAAGGGGTATGCCACGTGAAAAAGATGGTGTCTTAGCCTATATTCTAGGGGTATTCCACGTGAAAAAGATGGTGTCTTAGCATATATTCTAGGGGTATGCAACGTGAAAAAAGATAGTGTCTTAGCATATATTCTAGGGGTATGCAACATGAAAAAGGTTGAAAACCGCTGGTCTAATGGATGGACTTAAGAGCAGTGTTTTTTTAAGCCATATGGCGCCGTCCCTCTGTCACTCTCCGCAGAACGACAACCAGCATGGCAAGAGCGTGGTACAAAGCCTGTGTACTTCATAGTTTCAGCGATGACAACATATTTAGTTCCACGTTAGTCTCCCCAAACAAAGCAGTTCACGTTCCATTGATAACTTTGTTTGACTGGTCTACTTTCCGGGAGGGTTAGAGTCTGATGCTTTGTTGTTTGCTTCCTGGCTTGTCTTGCATTTACGTTTTTCTTACGAGAAAGAGAATGCCTGTGACATAGGTTGCAGCACTCTCTAGGATGGTTGTATGTTTGTCCGTGTTTTTGTAGCGTTAAAAGCTCTGGCGTGCTGAAATATACAACAAGCAATATCAACGGCATTGCGGATCTCCCCCGCAGCAGTGTGCGAAAGACGCGCGGCTCAGAAACTACCAACCAAAAGAGAACTAGTCTGTATTTGGGCGGGCTCTGCAAGGGGGGGGGGGGGGGGCTATCGTGGAACTAACCCATCTCCCCTTCTCCAAACCCCATACGGATCGTGGTAAAAATTACGCTTCTGAACAGAATATAAAACTTTCATAGCGCGAGTGGATGGGGGTGAGGCGCTGAGATATGCCCGTGTGGGTTCCAGGGCACCATTTTGAAGAGAGAAAAACAAGA
>CAJHNH020002958.1:45000-88029 GCA_905116865.2 Candidula unifasciata
GGGCCGCCGAAGTTTGGTAGGGCCGTCGCTGAAGTTTGATACAGTAAGGAGTCTTTGTGGATTTGTCCCAGCTGAGGACTGAAGGAGGTCAGTGGGTGCAGGAGGTGAGGAGCCAGGGCTGATTCCTGCGGCTGGACCGGGTAGTATGAGCACATGTAACCGGAAGTCGGAGACCTGAGGGGGAAAACACACACACACACCAGTAATATTATGTACAAACATATACTCAGAGACATAGACACAGATATATATATATATATATATATATATATATATATATATATATATATATATATATATATATATATGTATTCAGCGCCGTGCGGTGATTTTCTCAGTATGACGCAAGTCTTTGAAATGCCGCCCTTTATATGTTCGGGGCCGTGTTAGCGCAGTCGATAAGAGCTCGCTTTCAAATCCAGCGGAGACTCGCTGCAGCACGCGGTCGGTGTTCGAAACTGGGCGGTTCTCGGGGTTCACCCAGCCTCTAGGAAATGGGTACCAGAGTTGACACCCTGGGGTAAATGGAGGAACGTCGCTGTAGCTACAGAGTTACATGCGAATGGCGACACAGGCGGACAATTCTTATAAGTTGTCCGTACTGGTGGCAGAGCACTTATGGTTTATAACCGTGTGCAATGACGCTGGTTCACATCTCCCGAGTTTACCTTTTTATATGTTCAAAAAGATGCTGCTTATGCCGTCCCTTATGGTGCCGCCTAATGCGGCCCCGCTATGTATTAGAGCACGGCACGGCCTTTAATAAAAACGCAAATACACACACACACATATAAATAAACACATACACATGCATATGCACTCAAATGTACAGTAGTTTTTCGCATTCACCGGCTGTAAACTTCGGGGTGGGGGAGCGCGGCGGGGCTACTTGTTCATCCTGTTTCAGAACTTGAGTCTTGCGTGCAAATTCGTTTTACTGATCAGGCCTACTTGTATGCAGATGGTTGGTTTCACGCCTCTCCTCGGGCTGAAAATCCCTAATTAGTCCACTCTTAAGACATGCTTGGGGCACTGGAACCCACATGGGTAGTGTATACATTACATTCAGCGTTTTCAATGTCAATGTGTGGCTATATGTCAGTAATTTTTGCATCTTATTGAAGATACTGTACACAGATACAAGTGGCTATAGGCTTCCGTGAGAAAAAGCTGGCCGAATGGTTGCAAAGATGGGCTCCCAGGCGGGAGACCCGGGTTCGAAAACTCAGTAAGGCTGGGGATTTCTTCTGTCGGGGGCAAAAATAAATCCTCACCTCAACAGTCGTGGCGACAGCACTAGCCATGCGGCCGTAAATCCTCAGGCTCAAAGACCCCCCTGCCTACACCGCAAAAGTGGTAATAAAGGCAGGTTTTGGCAGTTTTTACAGGCTTACGTATACTCTACCATGCAGGCGCACAAAGCAGACTATACGAAGAAGCATAAACAGGCATAAACTGACATTACAATAAGACTTACATAAAGGAATGGCCGTGCCCTGCCGCCAAGAACCGCATATAATCACTGAAGGCAGCTGCTTCAGCGACACCGCCTGTAGGTCGACGAGACTGATCACTTGTAGGAGACGCTGCCGGCACATCTTTGGCAGATTTACTCTCTGAGTGAATCTTTCGCTCCATCTCTTCCTCTCTCAGTCTCTCTGCCTCTTTTTCTTCCCTCCTTTCACGGTCACGCCTCTCACTGCGTTCCCTATCCTTCTTACTTCGTTCCTCCCTGTCCTTTCTAATTTTTTCTTCCCTCTGCCTTAACCTGTGTCTGTCATCACGATCTTTCTCTTTGTGTCTCTTATTATTGATGGATTCTAAACGACAGGGAGTAGGCTGGACTTGAGCACTGTCGTTATTCTTCTTGCTGACCACATCACCTTTAGGATCTTTGACGTTCTGGGTCAGCCGGTGGTGATCCTCTGTGTGAAAAACTGTATAAGGTAAAACCCTATCTCGGTCACAGTGTCCAGCTGACAGTGCAGACTCAGCACACTGTAGAGAATGCTCCGTCTGCTGAGTGGTAGTTCCCTCGATGTTTTCTGTATCTGAAGTTATGATGTGCCTATCCTCGCGGTGATGTGTCTCCTGTTGAGTTTTGCTGCTTGGGGAGATCTGCTGTTTCTGGCACTGTCCTGCTGTGCCTCGTGAATACTTGTGGATTCATTTGTAGAAGATGAGGATACAGTTGGCGGGATCCACAGATGCTCTGACTTTACATTAGAAGTAGAAATTGATAATGATAATGGCTTGGAGCAAGCACTGGATACTGCTGATATGGATAATGTTGCTGTTGCAGGGCATACATTATAAAGGGACACTACCTCTGTCTGTCTGGAAGAATCATATACACCACCAATGTTTGAAATTGGAGTTGATGTTTTAGGAAATGAGCCAGGTTCTTGTAAATCTGAGTGTTTCTTCAGCTCATGGAAGTGTTCCTGGCCTTCCACGTTTGAATTTATCTTGTGGATGTAATCTCTAGTGTCCGGAACGCTCTTCTGTTCACAGGCTGCCAATCCTGAATAGAATGAATTGCTGTAAGCTGTCTGCTGTGTAGAGGCGTCTGCTTTACCAGCAATAGCTTCTGGAGATGCCTCTTCGGTGGAGTGGGCATCACAAATAGAGTCATCATCGTCATCTTCCGATATCTTATTTGAGTAATGGCATTCATCGTCGCTGTCTTCATCTGGAATGTCACAGTTACCCTCCGTATTAAAAGAGGCATCCGTGTTGTTGCCAACATTGATGTCCTCGTCATCATCATCAGAAAGTCCTGAATCGTTAGGACCAATGTCTGATGAGTGATTCGGAAGCTCAGTAAAATCACAGGTTGTTGGTGTAGGCGTCTGTGCCTCTTTAGCGTTTGGGTGATTAGGGCTAAGTATTTGCAGCAATGCCGGATTCAGAGTTAAATGATGTATGTGCAGTTCCGGTGCTGATGGTATTGGACCAGCTGTTGTGCTTTCTACAGTAGCATTTGATGTCTTTTGCAACGAAACAGGAGTGGCTACAGTAATTGTCTGTGGTGTTTTGCTTGTAGAAACATCTGTGCTGGCAGATGTCTGTGACACTGTCTGTTGAGATGCCATCACAGTCGACGTTGATGAAGGAAATTCGGAAATAACGGTCAAAGATGATGTTACGTCTGGTGGAGGAAAAGCAAGTTGTACCGCCGATGATGAGGAAGCGTTCGTCTGAGTTTGTGAAGGTTGGCTGTTTAAGACTGCGTTCAAAGATCTCACTTTGTCTTTGGGAGTGATCAGACCGTCTGTTCCTTGAACTGTTGGGGTATTGACAAAATAATTATTTCTCTGTGGGTCGATATTGGTCTCTGGAAGTCGGCTGATTGATGATAATAAAAAGAAATAAAATCAGTTTTAATCACTGATTATTTTGTAAGAACACATTATTATCTGTGCTTTTTATTAATATCTTACCCATGATGACGTCAGAGGACAGTCCAACATTTTAAAGGGTGCTAAGAGCGGGTTTCCTGGCTTTCTGATGCTTTTAACGACCCCAAACATATACAACTGGCCCTAACCCCAACCCACCTACGTTCCACGAGAGAGTGCAACATAGGTCCCACGACTGCATGCAGCCTATATACCACCCCCTGAAATATTAGACTGTCCCCTGACTTGTGGATTTTCCGTTTGGGGTAGGATATTAATAAAGCATTCAGTACTGTTGCAGGGAGCATAAAACAATTACTAATGAATAAACTACAAACAATCATTAACTGGTGCTTGTGCGGTATAAAAAGAATTAAATGGTATGTTAGAATCATTAATGTAGAGCTTTTGGAGAGAACTAAACAAGTTCCAGTGAATCAAGAGGTAAAGGTAATTTGAAGGCTATAATGAATGATCTTCAATACGATACACTGGTATATAACGAGAAATACACAGACAGACATATAATAATGAGAAATAAACTAGGCAATGTATAATGAGATTAATGGCACTGCGCTGCAACTTATGCAACCGATAACTCCTAGATATGGCCCACCATAATGGGATTTCTTTTTTTTTTTTTTTCTCTTATAGTCCATGCCAAGTGGCGTTGGTAGTCTTGTCTATCCACAACCTACTGTCTCGGGTACTTTCAATGAACTCTGACACAGATGATCCTCCGTGCCATGATGTCAAACTGTCCAGCATCTTTTCTCTAGGTCTCCCTCTGCCTCTCCTCCATCTTTCGTACTTTCACGATGGACTCTAGCTTTCTCCTTCTGTAAACACATGACCACAGAATGTAGATTGTCTTCCCCTGATGTGGGCAATCAGTTATCTTCCTGGGTCAGTTTCTTTACAGACATTTTCATTACTGTTTTTATCTGTACAGGGTATCCTTATGATTCGTCTAGAAATCCACATCTCCGCAGCTTCTAAATAAGTTTTTAACTAATTTACAAACTGTTAATGATTCACTTCCGTAAATCAAGATAGGATTTAAATTATAAAGCTTTTAAGAATTCTCCTTCTTGACTCAGTTGCAAAGAAAGATTGCATTAAATGTTATCCATTTTGTAAAATGCTGCCTTTGTCTGCGCTATTATTCTACATTTATTTCTTTTTAATACATCTTGCATCTGATGTTATCAGGGTAGCCAAGTACTTAAACATATCAATTTGCTTGAGTTTTGTCCCATTTACTTTGGTGTTGCATTTTCTAACAAAATAACTAAAAAATTCTTTAAACTGGAACCCATAGACTACAGCAAGGAAAGGAGACACACACACAGAGGGTAGGCTAGAGAGTAAAGATAGCAAACGACAGGACCAATGACGTCAGTTGGCTAGGGGCCCATGCTCCTTAGGGAACAAAGGACAGAGGAAGAATGTTAAATGGTAATATAAATGCGAACAAAATGTTATGAAACTGGGGGGTTTTTAATAGGAAAAAAAAGGGGGGGGGGCGGTATGGAATTGTATTTATCATGATATAATGGAAAGCGTCTTGTGTTCCTATTTATCTGACTAAAACGATCTTTCTGGATCTTGGACAATGGCGAGATTGTCATGTAGTAAAACAGGTTGGGACAAAATCATGTAATGTTGTCATAGACAGCGCTGGACACACAAATACCCCACAGCAGTTTAACTATATTGTGGGAAGCAGTGTTTGTGTAATTTGTTATTACCAACCTACAAAATTATCCCGGTTGATCTCACATCAGTCCGTCTTTCCATCCATATATCTGTGTATCTAGATACCTACTTACTTGTCTGTCTGTCTGTCTATTTAATCTATCTAATCTATCTATCTATCTATCTATCTATCTATCTATCTATCTATCTATCTATCTATCTATCTATCTATCTATCTATCTATCTATCTATCTATCTATCTATCTATCTATCTATCTATCTATCTATCTATCTATCTATCTATCTATCTATCTATCTATATCTATCTATCTATCTATCTATCTATCTATCTATCTATCTATCTATCTATCTATCTATCTATCTATCTATCTATCTATCTATCTATCTATCTATCTATCTATCTATCTATCTATCTATCTATCTATCTATCTATCTATCTATCTATCTATCTATCTATCTATCTATCTATCTATCTATCTATCTATCTATCTATCTATCTATCTATCTATCTATCTATCTATCTATCTATCTATCTATCTATCTATCTATCTATCTATCTATCTATCTATCTATCTATCTATCTATCTATCTATCTATCTATCTATCTATCTATCTATCTATCTATCTATCTATCTATCTATCTATCTATCTATCTATCTATCTATCTATATCTATCTATCTATCTATCTATCTATCTATCTATCTATCTATCTATCTATCTATCTATCTATCTATCTATCTATCTATCTATCTATCTATCTATCTATCTATCTATCTATCTATCTATCTATCTATCTATCTATCTATCTATCGACATCTATCTCTATCTATCTATCTATCTATCTATCTATCTATCTATCTATCTATCTATCTATCTATCTATCTATCTATCTATCTATCTATCTATCTATCTCTATCTATCTATCTATCTATCTATCTATCTATCTATCTATCTATCTATCTATCTATCTATCTATCTATCTATCTATCTATCTATCTATCTATCTATCTACCTATCTATCTATCTATCTATCTATCTATCTATCTATCTCTATCTATCTATCTATCTACTATCTATCTATCTATCTATCTATATCGGTCTATCCTTCTGTCTGTCTATCTATCTATCTATCTATCTATCTATCTATCTATCCTATCTACTGGTATCTATCTATCTATCTATCTACCTATCTATCTATCTATCTATCTATCTATCTATCTATCTATCTATCTATCTATCTACTATCTATCCCCCATCTATCTATAACAGTTATCATCTATCTATCTTTATTTCTATCCTATATCTATCTATCATGACGTCTATCTATCCTTTATCTAACATGTCCTGCTTGCCTGCCAGCTTGCTGGCCTACCTACCTGTCTATCTGTATGTCGGTCTGTCCTCTGTCTGTCTATTTATCTGTCTGTCCAGATACCTAACCATGCAACTACCTGTCTGTCTATCAATTAAAAAGACACCCCCCAAAGAATAACAGTTATCAAAATGATTTATTTACCTATGGGTCATGACGTCTCCCTTGTTCAACGGTTTGACTTGGACCACTTGACCGAGTTCCGTTTGACTTGGGCCGGTTTACTGGACCACTTTGTTTGACTGAGCCATTTGAGCCATTTCCGGTTTGACTTGAGAGAAACCTGCGGCACCGAGATGTGCAGCAACCACGGGTGCAGTGCCAGATCGGATCCCGCTGCCTTCAGCACAGTTGCTGGCACTGCTACAACTGTTGCTTGGTTTCTTGATCTTCCGTTCGCCATTTGGTATCCGTCTCTTTTCCCCCTTCCGGGTCTGTAAGAGGTTAAAGATGTATCAAAATTTGAGCATAGAGACTGGGATTTCATAAAGACAGTATAATTTTAGGAATGGTATAAAACACACACACACACACACGCGAATACGCGCGGGGGGGGGGGGGGGGGGCGCAGCTTCACAAAGTTCATACATGTACACAAAGTTCCCTCCTGTACACACAGTATGCTCCGTTTGCTGTACGCAGAATTTGTACACATCCCCCGTGCACACTCTGTACACCCCCCCCCCCCCCCATACACAGAGTCACACAGATACCCCTGTACATAGACTCACACTGTACACACATTTAGCCCCTGTACATATACTGCACACACATCCCCCTCCTCCTGTACTCCTGTACGCAGACTCACACTATGCACACAGACACCCTTGTACATAGACTCAGAATATACACAAACACCACCTGTACATAGACTCATGCTGTAAACAAACACCCTGGACAGACTCACAACTGCACACACAGACACCCCTTTACGCAGACATCCCCTGTATACAAACTCACACTGTACACGCAGACACCTTTTGTACACAGACTCATACAGTGCACACAGACTCCACAGGCCACTTGTACAGTTGACACCCAGTTTCCCAGTTTGTCACTGCCGGCTGTTAAAATATTGAACAGCACGGTTGCACGTCAGCCATCATGGCTCTCAATAACCCCCATCCCTGCAGACCGCACCGCTACATCCACGTCGGCTGGCCAAATTACCCGCGCCCAGAAACAGGAGTGGCGGGAAACCCGACACCCCACGCGTGACTACATGCTCTTGAGAGTCGCCAGGGGTCGAATGACGGGTCATGGGTCATTTATGTTGGTCCCTTGCCTCCAACTGAGCACTGGGGATCAATGGTGTATGTGTGTATCCGCGCGCACATATGTCTGTCTGTCTGTCTATGTGTGTGTGTGTATGTATGGATGGATGCATGCATGCATGCATGTATGTAAGTGTATATGTATGTATCAATGGATGTATGTATGTGTGTATGTATGTATGTGTGTGTATGTATGTATGTATGTATGTATGTATGTATGTATGTATGTATGTATGTATGTATGTATGTATGTATGTATGTATGTATGTATGTATGTATGTATGTATGTATGTATGTATGTGTGTAGGTAGGTAGGTAGGTAGGTAGGTAGGTAGGTAGGTAGGTATGTATGTATGTATGTATGTATGTATGTATGTATGTATGTATGTATGTATGTATGTATGTATGTATGTATGTATGTATGTATGTATGTATGTATGTATGTATTGTGTATGTATGTATGTATGTATGTATGTATGGATGGATGCATGTATGTATGTGTATGTATGGATGGATGCATGCATGTATGTATCAACATTATGACTGTAACCTCCACCACCCCTGAGTATTTCACCCAACCAACATGTGTATGTGTGTGTGTGTGTGTGTGCGCGCGCAGGCGCCACTCTCCCAACGGTAACTCAGATGAAGCAAGTATCTTCTTCTCACAGCTTACCGGCTGTAAACTAGGGCTGTGCCGAATATTCGCTTCGTATTCGCTTCGGTGCCGAATAGTGGACCAAATAACTATTCGGTATTCGGCCGAATACTTGCGGTCGGGCCGAATACGAATAGTGGTTACCTTACACCCGTTTCTGCATACACTGCGATGGACTGAAATACGTCTCTGATTAACACAATAGTTGCTGTTGCCCAAGTGTGTTGTAACGGGGGAACAGCGACCCGGTTGCGTGGTACAGAACGTGGCAAGGTCTTTGCCTGCTGACTTGACCGAGGCATTACAGCAGAGGTTCTCAAACTGGGTGCGTATGCCACGGGTGCCGCGGCGAAAATCAAGAAAAGTCGGCTTTAAACTGTGACTTTATTAAAGAAGGCATGAAGATACTTAAAATTAAAATTTAAATTGTCTTTCCTCGCCACTTTCAAAACGAGGACAGACAAAAACTGCATTTTATAACATGAAGAACATCTTATGCAATATGTCTTTGTCATTAAAGGTTAGAAAAATAATTCTTGCTTGCTACATACATCCAATTTTAACATATGGCTGTGAGTCCTGGACGACTGGTAGGTAGGCCAAACAATTTCTTGAGGCCTCACAGATGTGGTTTTACAGAACAATGCTTAAGATACCTTGGACAGTCACACACACACACACAAAAAAGCAACCGAGAGGTTTTGATAGAGGTGGGAGCCTGAAGACAATTAATCACAGATATCAGAAGGAGACAGTCATCATTTTTCGGCCATGTTATGAGAAGAGGGAAAATGGAACATGTGGTGACCACTGGAAAGATCTGTTGAAGGAGGGATAGAGGAAAACAACGAGAGAAGATTCTTGACAGTCTTGTTGCATGGCATTGAGCTGTGTCAGCACTAATACATGCTGGGGGGAGATCGAAGATTGTGGCGAGGCATAATCGCCCACGCCAGTCGGCAAGGCACCTGATGATGTTGATACACTATTCGTATTTGTATTCGGCCGAATAGTTGGTCCCGCTTTTCGTATTCGGCCGAATAGTAAAAATCACTATTCGTTACAGCCCTACTGTAAACACCAGCAGAAAGTTCAGGTTGTTTGTCCACTTCTGGACTTCAGTCTTGCCGCAGAAGTAAGTTGTGCTTACACTTCATCCTGTTTACCTATGTGGCTTAATGTGTATGCCGACTATCGATTTCTCCTCTCTCAGGCAGGCAGATACTTTCCGACTTCGACGGAAATACCTCCTAATTGGTCGCCTCCTACGACATGCTTATTATGACGGGGGCGGTGGGTCTATTATCCCCCACCCCCCTTAACCACCCACCCAAATGGGACCTGCTACCGAACTCAGAAGGGAGAGTAATTATGTCTGGAATGTGATGGAAGTTTGGGTGTTGGGTGAGGGTCTAAATTATTGGCTGTGTTGTCTAGTGTGTCCTCTTATCTCTCTACTTCTTTCTATAAGTGTCAGTCAGTTCTTATGTGTGCTGAGTCTATGAGCATGATCCGGCGGGTCGAGGCAAACTCGTTACACAGACACTGGACTGAGTTATTGCGAAACTACCCTGTTCGTGCAGTTGCCTGCACATTTGTCCAAGGATATGCAGATGTTGTTGGTATTGAAAGACCTAACAGACTGGCAGGTTCCGCATTAACTGCAAATGGCCGGCCCATGGATCGCTCAGACATTTTCAACGCCCTTAGAGAGATTACGAGTATTTTCGAAGCAATGTGTCCACACTACTGCTAAGAATACGAGAATGGGAGTAAAGATCGGTACAGTCAAGCATGAGGAGCACACGAAGTCTTGTTAGTCATCATAGGACTAGCACTATAACCCAGGCGACGATGATAAATACGTTGAAATGCGAATCTTAGACCGTATGGATGTGTCCCGGGCGCTGTGAAGATAATCCAACGCATAAAAAAAGTTCGTGTATTTTTGTTCATTACAATCGCTGGAAGGTAAGGTTTAAATTAGTCTCCCCAAACAAAGTAGGTCACGTTTCATTCACAAGTTTGTTGGACTGGTCTAATTTCCTGCAAGTTACATGTGTGCCGCTCTATTGTTTGCTTTCTCGGTTGTCTTGAATTTACGTTTCTGTTCAGAGAAAGCGAATGCCTGTAGCATAGTTTGCAGCACTCCCGCTGGGAGTTGTGTTAGACCCAGCGTATCCTTGTTTTTAGTGTTAAAGGCGCTGGCGTGCTGAAATATACAACACGCGATATCAACGGCATTGTGGAACACCCCGTAGCCTTGTGCCAAATACACGTGGCTCAAGGTCTACCAATTAGAATTGAGCTAGTGTGTATTTGGGCAGTCCGTGGGGAGGCTGACTTAGTTTCACTTGGCTGATATATGTGTGTTTGGAACCTCCGAAAGAACGATCCCCTACAGGCGGCCACCGAAATTAATAGAAGCCGAAGGGTATCAGGTGATGTTGCGGAAATCAGGTCACATACTGTCACCTTCGCTTGTGTGTCCAAGGGTGTCAGGTACGTTCACACAACATTCCCAGGTGCCAGGAGCAGACGCCTGTCTACTTGTAACAACTACCCTACCTGTGCTGTCGCCGTGTCACCTTGGATGAAGTGAATCTAACAGTTTTACCTGTTGTGTAATTTTTTGATGTTTTAAGACGAGAGGATGGGCTTCATTCCACCAGCTTTTATTCCAGAACGTCGCACAAAGCACTTACCCTGTTTCTCTTGTGGGAAACCCCAGTGATCTCTATAAAATGTGCACTCGTGAACCGAAGTACTGATGTTACCTTTGGGATCGATAAACCTTCTGCAATCAGACAAGTTGTCATGAGAGGCAACTACTGTGAGTGGGGCAGGGGTTGCTGAAATCTGAGCACATTCCAAACTTATTCTTCGCGTTCACAGGCTGTAAACTCCGATGGAAAGTTCTGGTTGTTCGTCCACCTCTGGACTGCAGTCCTGTTTCAGAACCTGAGTGTTGTGTGTGACTCCGTTAGGCAGATGTGACTCATTTGGCTGCAGACTGTTGTGTTGGTCTTGTCTCTCAGGCAGATGCACTCTGACTTCAAAGGAAGCTCCCACTTTGTCGACTCTTACGACATGCTTTTGAGTAGGCAGTGGGTCTAATCTTGTTTTCCCTACAACAGGGCCCCGGAACCCACACGGAAAATATTTTAAACAAGGACAACGTATTTTAAATTCTCTGTACGTGAGCCAACGGCGATTATTGTGATTCCTGGAAGAAACGGCTATAAACCAGATTAGTGCAGAACTATGCAGGCAAAATGACATGGTCATCAGTCTGTGGTTGCCCTGGTAAAACAGACAGTATTTTGGAATATAGTCGACTGTACGTTTCGTTTAAAGAATTCATTTATTTGCTTCATTGTAATCTATTGATACAGTAGTATGCACCTGACAAGATCACCATCATCATCATAATCCACGATCTCCTGCAGTCTGTATCAGTTCGTGTGCCGACACACCTCCATGCCAGGCAACAAGACTGTCAAGAATCTTCTCTCGTTGTCTTCCTCTATCCCTCCTTCCACAGATCTTTCCAGTGGTCACAGCATGTTCTATTTTCCCTCTTCTCATAACATAAAAATGATGACTGTCTCCTTCTGGTGTCTGTGATAAGTTGTCTTCGGGCTCCCGCCTCTTTCAAAACTCTTGGTTGCTCTTTTTAGCTGTCCAATGTATTCTAAGCATTCTTCTGTAAAACCACATCTCTGAGGCCTCCAGAAATTGTTTGGTTTGCCTACAGATTGTCCAGGATTCACAGCCATATGTGAATCCTGACAAAATACAGCGACATATGCCGGGCAGTAAATTGTGCAAACCATTGTTTTTGTCTTCGTTTGGCTGGGTCGGCCTAAGAGCCAAGGCCATTTGTTTTATAAATGTCCAGCTCCATTAGGATTTGAATCCGTGACCATTTGGATCCACAGGGGAGCACCAAGCCGCTTCACCACGGCGGCTACTAATTCAACGATAGGATCACCTGTATTTATGACACATGTGCCAAACAGAATTTTCATTGCAGCCAGATTTTCCCAGCTGTAGACACTTCCCTATAGCAGTTTATAGCGGAGAAAGAAACCTCCAGGCGCCATATTCCCCAAACAGACGATCCTCATTAATCCACACACGACGGCTCCCTATGCCCATTAATCTTGGGATTGTACGTCTCACCACTGATAACAACGGCCTCTCCTCTAGCATACGATTATGTCCTTCGGCAAGGAAAACGGGAAAACCTTTCAGGATTATCCCAACCACGACCTCCTGCAGCTTTTAATCTAGCGCCGGGGGTCACGATCCCAAGTCCAACAATGTTCTGCTTGTGACGACACCAAAAGAAGTGTTTCATGCAGGCTACGACCTCTAGAGCTTTTTAGAGTGTGGTGGAGAGGGGTTCAATCTAACCCAAACGTTCGATTGGGACTAAGTGCCTCCCCAAGTCCTAACCACTAATCGAAGTCCTTTTCTTGAGTATGTGTTTCAGACAGTCAATCAGCCTGTCCCTTGCAGAACGTTACTCTCTTCACAACACCCTAAAAGTCTCTAAGGTGCTTTATTATTATCCTACCCCAAACAGAAAATCCACAGGTCACCGGACAGTATAATGATTTAAGGGGGTGGTAGATAGGCTGCATGCAGTCTGTAGAACCTAGGTAGCACTCTCTCGTGGGACCTAGGTGGGTTGGGGTTAGGGCCAGTTATAGATGTTTTGGGGTCGTTAAAAGCATCAGAAAGCCGGGAAACCAAGTCTTACCACCCTCTAAAATGTTGGACTGTCCTGTGACGTCATCTGGGGGTAGGATATTAATAAATAACCGTCTCTCATTCTCTAGACAACTTTCCAGCCTAGTGTGCTTTCATAGCTAACGCATCTTCGATGTCATCTATCCATATTCGCAGAGGTCGGCATTTGCCTCTGCCTCGTTTTTCGGAAACAGAACACTCCATCACCGTTCTCTCGAAACCACCAGGTTCTGTTTTGTTTAGCGACCACATCATGCGTGATTTAGGGACATCTAAGTTGACACGGGAAAATATGCACGATCTCCATTATAGGGGGGGTTGAGAGTTAGGGTTAGTGTGACTAGCCCTAACTCCCTCTATAACTAAATCAAATGTCCGACGGTCTGTCTTCTTCTGTGTCCATTATCTAAGAATTTGTCTGTAGCATTTCACTTCAAAATCTCAGGTCTTTCGTTCTTGCGAGAATTCGTGTCTCACATCTATAAGTTGACACGGGAAAAATGCACGATCTCACAAATGTTATAACTTGTTTGCAGATGCTCTGTCATTGGTTCTTCACGTTGTTTAGCCTCTGCGCATTTATGAATGTGTTTGCCCGGCTCTCTAGCGTAGTTGGTTAATCTTGACATCGCAGTGACCGGGTGACGAACTCCTTGTGGTCCGGGTTCACTCCCGGCGGTAGGCAGAAAAGCCACATTTCTCCCAGATTTGCGGTACCTGTCATAGAATCAAGACCGAAGGGTTGCGAAATCCACAGTACCGAGCCAAAGGGTTAAGAACTCATGGTTTCTGGATATACTGGATATAAAAAAAAAAAAAAAAAAAAAAATGAATGTGTTTACATGTTTCCTTACAATAACGGCCTCAAATGATCTAGATCGAAATCCTACCCGTACAGAGCCTCAGTAGGTCATCCAGTATAACTATTGAAAAACTGGGAACTTAAATAATTAACCCTTACTCTAACCCCAAGACAAAGACCACCTAGAGGTGCCCATCAATTAGTAGAACATTATTGCTAATATGTGTCGGGGCTGATGGCCTACCTGCCATAATAAATCCGAATTGTACATATTATTAGGGCCCTGTAAGGATTAGTTTGTGACCTAGATAATTTCGAGTCGTTATTCGGAATAGTGCCCACGTTTCATTGTACTGGACATAATATATTTACTTTCTATTCAGTAAATTTTAAACACACGCTCGCACACTCACATACGCACGTGCACTAATACACACACGCGCGCTTGTGCACACACACACACACAATTAAGCGCTTTAACCCAACCTTAGGCCCCCCCCCCCCAACCTCTAATGTTTTCATCGTGTCGCCGCTCATGGACGACATGTGTTCTTCGATCTTTCTACTTCTTTCTAAGAGTGCCGATCAATACATTTTCTGTTACTTGATTCGTATCTATGGTTGTGAAAGCCCGGTCAGGCGTTGGTAGTGTGGAACCCATCAAACGAGTCCGCGGGTTGTGTCCTAATTCGGCAGGCCACTCGCCGAGTAAACATCCGTTAGCTCCTTTATCTCCTCCACACTATCAGATGGCTCAGCGGGTAACGGGGTTTGGACCGGATTCAACACCTGTCGGTTGCAGTCTTCAAATGTGAATTGGTTGCCTCGGCAACTGAATTAGGATATAAGCGTTTCCAGCGTAAGTTCAAATTAAACATTTCAGTGCTATATTTATATCCTGCCCTAGATGACGTCACAGGACAGTCCATCATTTTAGAGAGTGGTAAGACTGATGCTTTTAACGACCCCAAAA
This sequence comes from Candidula unifasciata, assembly GCA_905116865.2. Taxonomy (NCBI): domain Eukaryota; kingdom Metazoa; phylum Mollusca; class Gastropoda; order Stylommatophora; family Geomitridae; genus Candidula; species Candidula unifasciata. Next base: position 59,959 of record CAJHNH020002958.1, read on the forward strand.
CATCTAGAACTGGCCCTAACCCCAAACTCACCTAAGTCCCATGAGACAGCATGCAGCCTAGGTCCCACGACTGCATGCAGCTTATCTGCCACACCCTGAAATATTAGACTGTCCCACGACCTGTGGATTACCCCTGTTTGGGGTAGGCTATAAATAAAACACATTTTTTTCTGGTAGTGTAATTTGTAGACGCCTCCATCTCGTCCGCTTCGAGATTTCCTAGGGGGGTTCCCTAGGCAGTTCCATATTACAGGGGTTTAATGTTTGGACTAGTGTTAAATGAAAGGAGACTACTACTAACCATAACAACCCCATTTCCCCCTTCCCATACTATGCGACGTTCTGGGGATTTCCCTACCAAGTCTCGAAGCCGACGAGATGGGGGTTGTCTAAAATTGTCTTCCTCTTGCTTTTATCTTCTCCTTAAGGTTTAGGTTTAGGTTTAGACGACGGATCAACATCATTGCACAAGGGTAGTAACCCATTAGTGCTCCGTTATACTTCAAGTCTGAGGACAACGAATCTCCGCGTATTGCACGAACTACATAGCGGGGGTCCTGAAAATTTTTGCGTACACTTTTAACGTCGAATTTTGCCAGGCAGCGGCCGTTAGGCTACTTTTTTTTAAATATTTTTTTCCAAACGCCTGGGGATTTTTTTTGTTTACGTGCGCAACAATACACACAGGCGTCCGATCTTACTACCCAGAGACCAGGGAAAATTACTAGAGTTCACGTAAAAAAATCATAGCTTCACCGGGGCTTGAACCCAGCACCTCCAACACTCGAGGCGGAAGCCGTGCCTGGAGACCATGCGGCCAGGCTCTTCTCCTTAAGCAATCAACTAGTAATTAATTTTAATTCACCCCGAACAAGAAAAATCTGGGAGTTCACGAGACAGTCCAAACACATCATATGACATCTGGGTGCTTTCTTTTGTGGTTCATTTTTTTTTTTTTCTTTATATAATAAGTGTTCTGCTAATACCCCTATATTATTGGGCTTTCCCAAGAACTCCGGTATTTGATTTGTTTGGAGTGAATTTAAAATAAAGTACCGCTAACCTTAACTGTAACCTCTAATCATAAACGCAAACCCGTGATAATTATAGCTGCTTTAAATATGTTGTTAAGGGTGAATTAAAATTGTCGTACCGATCAACCTTTCTTTTCCAACATACAAAAAAATTAAGCGTCAATTCTTCATTTTACCTGTGTGGGTTCCGGGGCATTTTGGAGAACAAAAAATATACCCTTTGCTCCCTTGCAAAGCATGTCGTAGTGGGCAACTAATTAGAGGGGTTTCCTTGAAAGTCGGTGTGCATCGGCCACAGGGGCGATGAGTCACCAGTTTGCACCCCCCCCCCCCCGAAGAATTAACCCCTATTTAGTCGACTTTTACGACATGCTTCTTAGTGGGCAGTTCGGGCGGGAGAGGGGGGGGGTGCGGGTTCCATTCTTATTGCTCCCCCCCCCCCCCATAATAGGGCCCGAACCCACACGGGGGTGAACTATTCATGTTGCCTTAAATACTCAGGCTCAATATCTCTCTCTTTTTTTCTGGCTCCCGGGTACTTTCTTATTAGCCGACCACAAACAGGGTAAATCCACAGGTCACAGGACAGTCAGATATTTCAGGGGGTCTTAGATTAAGCATATTGTTTTGGTTAGGGTTAGGTAAACGCGCGAAAACTTTGGCCTTGAAAGAAACGCCCTAAAGCACATAAAACAGGGAAACCCCACTCTTACCACCCTCTAAAATAGTGGACTGTCCCGTGATGTGATTTGTGGTCGGCACCACCCCCCCCCCCCCCCAACCCACCCCCTTTTCCCTCCTTTTTTTTTAAAGTGACAGAAAAAAGTGACATTTTTATTCTGGACACAATTCAGTGGGTAACCTCACCTTTTATCACCATGACCCAGTGCAAGTGAATGCCCTAACGAAACTCACATCCGACTGCAGCCTTATTTGTCCAGGTGTTGATCTGCCTCATTTATCAAAAGCTAACGTCGCGGAGGGTCTCGTCCTGGTCGTTAGCAACAAACAAACGGACTTAACTTTCCAGCTCCGGTCAAACGATTCGTCACCAGATACCCGCTAACAGGCTTTGATTCTCACTATGAATCGGGTGAAGTTTTTCCGACTGAAAAATACGCGGTCAATTGTTCACCGTGAACCACACAGGGTCAAAGCGATATGTGGATTATATATGAGAAATGACTGGCTCTGTATGTCTTGGCTGAAGTCTTCCGCGTTCGCTCTCGGCTCTCAATGGTGAGTTACTTCCGGCGGCACAATATGAAGGATAGGCAAGTCAGAATGTTTAGCTTTGACGTTATTTTTGTTTATGACAGCGCTTTGTTAATGCAGTTTCCATATATAGATGGTTTTACTCCCTAAGTTACTACTGATCTAAGTGTTTGGTGCAGCACTATGAGTTGTGTGTGTGTGTGTGTATGTGTGTGTGTGGGAGGGGGTTCCTTGTGAAACGTTTTTCATTTAAGCAGCGGGTAACCGGTTCACGTGCGGGCTGGTGTAATACCTTACGTAATATATGTGCCTGTTTGTATATGACCAACTAGTGCACCGACAAACTGCATTTCTGGTGGCGACTGACGGTGTATGTGTCTCTAGCAGCTGCCTTGTGCGTTTACTGCTTGTATATATTACTGATCGATATATCATTGGCACAGGAACGGAGCAAATTTGGGGTCGTGTTAACGCCGTTGACAGAAGACTCGCTTTCAAATCCAGCTGCGACTCGCTGCAGCCCACGGCCAGTGTTCGAAACAGACCGGTTTCACCCAGCCTCTAAGAAATGGACACCATAATGAATACTCTGGGGTAAATGGAGGAACGTCGCTGTAGTTACAGGGCACTTATGGTTTATAACTGTGTGCAATGAAGCTGGTTCACATCTTTCGACTTTACCTTTACCTTTCACAGAGTACATATTGGGGGGGGGGCGAGGGCGGAAAAGGGGGGGGGGGGTTGCAGTGAAGTTGAAACCTCGACTGCAACCACTACTATGCTTTTAAGGGACAAAGGGGTCTATCCCCTCCTCCCCCCTCCACAATGATGCTTCTCTATTTTCCTGTCCAGTATGGGTGATAGACAAGCTGACAGTTTTTAGCTGTGGCAGATTACCTGCTTTTGACCTATGGATAGCCGTTGTATCTTCCGTCATATTTCGACTGACAGTGAATAGTTTAATAACCCAGTTACTGAACTGAGTGCGTGGGATGACACTGTGAGCTGCAAATTTTGTTTGGAGTGCTTTTCGACTGTGCCCAACGTGGTTTATCAACCTCAGTGTCAGAAAATAGCGAGTAGCCTATGGCATAGAATTGTTTTTGACTTACGTGATTAATTTCGTGGGCAATTACTGCTGTGCTGTAACTGCTACTTCCGTCGATAATAAACTGCCTTTCTGATTCTGGGCTGTTTGTGTTGGCACTTCTGTCGGCTGTCTCATACATTTATTGTGTGTGTATTTGCGCGGCCCGCTTGCGTAGTTGGTTAAACCTGACTTCGCGACGACCGGGTGACGAACTCCTTGTGGTCCTGGTTCACGCCCGGGGGTAGTCAGAAAAGCCGAATTTTCCCAGATTTACGGTATCTATCATGGAATCAAGTCCTAAGGATTGCAATGTCCATAGTGCCGAGCCAAAGGGGTAATAACGTATGGTTTCTGGATATGAAAAAAAAAATCGTTTGTATATTAAGTTATCGGAACTGACGTCACTACACACTAGGTATGCCCATGCGTGCTCATTCCTTCGACACAGCAGCCACCCCAGGGTGATTGATTGTTCTTGCAAGAAATATTTAGTGTGTATGCTGTTGGCGTTAACAAGACTACAGGCTGGGTCACTTATACCACAAGGGACGGTGATGGATATTCTGTGTGGTTTCCTTTGGCACAGGCACGGAGCAGCCACAGAGTGACCCATTTGATGTGATGTTGGAAATGTGGTTATGTGATTACCTGAACGCTTCTTGGCTTATTGTTCTGGCTGAGTCGCCCGAAACCTGGTAAAGCATAGGGCGGGGTGCCGTCAATCAGTTGACGATGTGTGTCAAGGGCGGTTACAGGATGGAGGCGGAGAAGAAGAAAGAAGGAGAAGAAGTGAAAAGGTGAAAGAAAAAGGAAGAGGAAAAAGAACAAGAAGATGGGGATAAGTGAAAGAAAAGGGAGGAGGAAGAAGGAAGAAAAAGAAGATCACACTGACGATCCCATTAAGGCAGCACACGTTCTACTCCCCTAGCATCTAATCTCTTTAAAGCAACTCAGCTCTGCAATTCCCTGGTCCCCAAAGGAAGCGGCTTACCCGCGCGGTGTCTTAAATCCGGCCGACACTTGGCAGCCCCTTTAATTCACAGCTGGTCGGACCTGGGTGTTGGGACTCATTGTGTAGCGTAGCCCGCTCTTTCCTTCCTGTAATAAGACCCTCCAGGGACCTCGCGGAACGCCCGCATACCGGGAAGAGGATCTCTCAGGGGAAGGAGAGGCGAGGTGTGAAAGAGAAAGAAAGAAAGAGGGTAGAAAAACAAAACAGACGAGGAATGGGCACTTCACCCAGCAACGGCAGTCGTTGAAACCAAGCTGTGTGGGTCTCAAATCTAAAACCGGAGAAGCGCCTGTCTGTTGTGGCTTTAAGCCTGCTCGCTAAAGGTAAAGATCTTACGTCTCTGCGTCGTTTGAGATGCTCGGTTCTGGTAAAACACATGAGCAGCACGGAGGGGAGACGCAGCAGATTCAGTCCTGGTGAAACAGAACTGGCGTGCCCTATGTCATGTTGAGTGTGCAACTGCCGATCTGTAATAATTACTGCTTAAGTCTTCAATGAATTGAAATTCTAGTAGCGGTTTTTTTGTGATCGCACTTTTGGCAGATACCTTATGTATTCAATAAGTGTGTGTGATATTGGCTTTGTCCAGACTAACAAAATGTTAACCATTGAGACAAGAATGGAAGAAACAGGCTGGTAGTCAGACATACAGGCAGGTAGTCAGACATACAAGCAGGTGGTCAGACATACAGGCAGGTAGTCAGACATACAGGCAGGTGGTTAGACATACAGTAAGGTAGTCAGACATACAGGCAGGTAGTCAGACATACAGGCAGGTAGTCAGACATACAGGCAGGTGCTCAGACATACAGGCAGGTAGTCAGACATTCAGACAGAGGTCAGACATACAGACAGGTAGTCAGACATACAGGCAGGTAGTCAGACATACAGGCAGGTAGTCAGACATACAGACAGGTAGTCAGACATACAGGCAGGTTGTCAGACATACAGGCAGGGGGTCAGACATACAGGCAGGGGATCAGACATACTGGCAGGTAGTCAGACATACAGGCATGTGGTCAGACATACAAGCAGGTAGCCAGACATACAGGCATGTGGTCAGACATACAGACAGGTGGTCAGACATACAGGCATGTGGTCAGACATACAGGCATGTGGTCAGACATACAGGCAGGTGGTCAGACATACTGGCAGGTGGTCAGACATACTGGCAGGTAGTCAGACATACAGGCATGTGGTCAGACACACAGGCAGGTGGTCAGACATACAGGCAGGTAGCCAGACATACAGGCAGGTTGTCAGACGTACAGGCAGGTAGTCAGACATACAGGCAGGGGTCAGACATACAGACAGGTAGTCAGACATACAGACAGGTAGTCAGACATACAGACAGGTAGTCAGACATACAGGCAGATAGTCAGATATATAGGCAGGTAGTCAGACATACAGGCAGGTGGTCAGATATACAGGCAGGTGGTCAGATATCAGGCAGGTAGTCAGACATACAGGCAGGTGGTCAGACATACTGGCAGGTGGTCAGATATACAGGCAGGTAGTCAGACATACAGGCATGTGGTCAGACATACAGGCAGGTAGCCAGACATACAGGCAGGTAGTCAGACATACAGGCAGTTGGTCAGACATACAGGCAAGTAGTCAGACACACAGGCAGGGTAGTCAGCCTTGTATACGAGTAAAAACAAAAAAGAAACAAGATAGATAAGCCCAAAAAAAAAAATGCAAAATAACTAAAGCTAGATGGGATAAGAAGAGAAGAATCCTGAAATAAAGAAAGACAGAAAGAAAGAATGAAGGAAAATGATGCTGGAATAAAGAGAAAAGGGACGACAGAAGGAAAGTAATAAAACACATGGGCAATGATGAAAGATACGATTGCTTAAAGAAAGAAAGAAAGACAGACAGACAGACAGACAGACAGACAGACAGACAGACAGACAGACAGACAGACAGACAGACAGACAGACAGACAGACAGACAGACAGACAGACAGACAGACAGACAGACAGACAGACAGACAGACAGACAGAGACAGACAGACAGACAGACAGACAGACAGACAGACAGACAACAGACAGACAGACAGAACAGACAAAGACAGAAGAGAAGAAGAGAAAAGAAAGAAAGAAAGAAAGAAAGAAAGAAAGAAAGAAAGAAAGAAAGAAAGAAAGAAAGAAAGAAAGAAAGAAAGAAAGAAAGAAAGGAAAGAAAGGAAGGAAGGAAGGAAGGAAGGTGCGATAACAAACAGCTGAAGGCTTTCCAACACCAGAAGAGTAAGCACACACTGACGCGCGACGCGCCGTATTTAACAATGCCACCCACCCACCAACTGACCTGGATTACGCCACTGGCGCTTTCATCCCCGCATGTAAACACCGCGCCTGACAGCCAGACAGTGGGAGGGAAGATATGCAGGGGCGTGTCGACAAGCAACAAAGAGGCGGGTTCAGACAAAAACGTGTCATGGACAGTGTACTGTCCTGACTGCGGGCTTGTTTAGTCTTAGTAATTTACGCAAAATTAACGCTGCAGATACTTCTTACTGATGACAGGTCGTTGCCACGGTAATCCTGCTCAGTAGGAGAGGAACCGCATGTTCAGACATTTAGTTCACGTGCTTGGCTGATAAGCCAATGGTGCGAGGCTACCATCTGAGGGATTATGGCTGAACGCCTCTAAGTCAGAATCCCGCCCTGATGTGCGACGATATTCTTAGCACCACTGCGTCGGGAGGCAACGATATGGTCGGGGCCTGGGGCTTCGGTCCCAGCCCGGCCTGGTCGAGCCGCAGCAAGAGGTCTCTGCCGTCCCGCTGATCAAGCGGACGGGGGCCTGTCCGATATTCACCCCATGCGGCGTGGAGGTGTGAAATCATTTGTAGACGACTTAGTTCTCATTCGGGGTGTCGTAATCAGCTGAGCAGCCACCTCGCTGCGAACTGTTGAGACTCAGCCCTAGACCAGGAGATCTGTAAAAAAGATTTTAAAAAATAAATAAAAAGATACTTCTTTGGGGGCAGGGGTGGCAGCCTTTCGTCTTATCCCGCAAAGTAACGCAGAGAGTTGTTAGATGTTGTTATTTTGCGTTTGTGTTTTACTAGTAAAGTAACAGAAAATGTACTGGTCAATACTTGTAGACAGATAAAAGAACACACTAGACAACATAAAAATCGAAAGCTATAGTTACCCTGCCGGAAATCAAACCTGTCACCTCGAATCAGCGCGTGCGCCTCGCTATGAAAACAAGTGCGCTAAAAACAAGGACCAACAAGTCTCTTCCCCCCCCCCCCTCCCCCCGTCTCCTCCCCTCGGCAAAAAAAATGTGTCTTATTGGCCACGTTTATCGTACAACTTGAAATCAACAACTATCGAATACGTACAGAAAAATTACTGAAATGGCACCATAGGTTACATAAATTTATATTAGCGAAGCATATGTCGAGTAACAAGCAGAAAGTGCAGTTAGAAATGGTGGTGCTGGAGTGTACATAGAATTCCCAGATGGTACTAGGGATAAGTCTAGCGTACCAACCGGGAAGTACTGCCATAACTATGATGCAGAAACTCAAGTTATCAAGATAGCAACAGAGAAACTGCTAAATACCAATCTTGGCTCACAGGATGTGGTAATGCTGACAGATGCTAAATCCGTACTTGAAGCACTCCAGTCTAGGAAACTACCAGAATTGCAAACACTGCTGACACAACTCAGCCTTTAGCGAAGAGTCGTAATGCAGTGGATACCGTCTTATTGTGGAGTGCCTGGAAATGATTGGTTGTGCACAACCGATTACGTAACCGCATGTGCATAAATTTTTTGACAGGTGTATCAGCCATGTGCACCCGTGGAAAGGTGCTCCAGGACTGCACCGAATTTGACACATTAAGGCACACCTTTTGGCCAGAAAAAACAACACTGGAACGTAAACTCTAAGGACCACTGAATGAACTAACAACGACAGTGAAATTTATACAAGAGACAAAACTGCTGATACAGACAACTAATTTCAGGCGAACGAAAGAAGAAGAAGAAAAAAGAGTAACAAGCACTGCAACAATTTACGAATACAGTAGACCGTAATGCTTTTTCTAGAATACACAACCATTTTGTTTATTTATGTTTGACTAGGACTGTCCTTGTCTGGCATGGACAGCACAAAGTTGTTACGAATAGCGCATTTATCGGCTGCCTATTTCTGTGCATGTAAATGGATACTGGCAGATGAAACCACTGGGCTAGATGACGCGATAGTGTGCACTGATGGTTCTCTTAATCAGAGTGAAAGATCTAGCTGGGCATGTTTATCATGAGTAAAGGGAAAGGCAGTAGTAGAACAAAATGGTGTTTAAAAAAAAAATTCAAATTAAAGCTTGAGGGTGGAGGTGGAGGCGGTCACTGCAGCTCTGGGGTGGACAGCAGAGAAAAGAGTTACGAGAGGAACTACAGTGTCTGATTCTCTGATATACGGGGCTAAGGTAAATATCAGTCCTTACCTTCAGCGTCATAAATCAACACAAAACGGTACGCAGCTGAACTGAACTTGGGCCCCATGGAAGGAAAAGTGGGAGAGAGAGGGGGGGGGGGGGGTAATACCCACGCACCTTACAAGCATGTCTTAAAGTGTAACTAGTTAGGAATTGTGTAAAATCGGATGTGTTGGCGGAAAGGTGAAGCCATTTCAAGATAGCTGTGAACCATAACAAAACGTTCCAACTGCTGTTTTCAGGTCAGACGCTGTAGAATCAGAAGAAGAAGAAACAAGACGAACAAAAAGAAAAAAGGCTTGCCTTGGTCTCTCAGGAGCTTTTCCACGGGAACCTTTCAGCTCGAAAAAATGTTTACTACACAAATGACCCTATAGCGAGTTAGGGTATTTAATGAGATGACGCCATCAAACGTGTTGGGATTAAAAAAAAAACAGGAATGGAAGAGCTGTAGAAAAGATATACGGGTGGCTGGAGCTCGATAACCTCGGGGCAATTTAGGCCACCACTCCTTACTATATGTAAGGGCTAAGTCCCTCACCTCCCCCCACCCCTACATATGACTATAGGTTAGAGAAATTGTTTAACAATTTGTTTTTATATATTTCACATTATTTCAGATACTGTAATATGTTTAACTGCCATTTCGCACATTACTATTATTTATTTTAACTTACTTTATAACGGACACGTATAAGTGGGTTAATACCATTCCTTCCCCCCACCCTAGCTACACGATAAGAGGACTGGTTCGCCCCTGTTACCACGTTTTATGTGAGAAGTAAGTCGGAGTGAACCTAAGAGACGAGAAAGCCACGGCTAAGCCAGATCTGTAAAGTGTGGGTGCAAGCAAAACTCAAATTCTGGAACTAGACTTTAGTTTTTTAAAAAAATGAGTCGACTTTCAGGCTATTCTACAGGAGGCACGGATTTATTCCCTCCCCACCCCAAAGGGCCCCGGAACCCACACGGAGATGATGCGGATTCAAAGCCAAGGACATCGAGCGGGCGAGCAAGCGCTCAGTCGTAGCGATTGCCGACCAGTTGTCGCGATTGCCGACCAGTTGTCGCGATTGCCGACCAGTTGTCGCGATTGCCGACCAGTTGTCGCGATTGCCGACCAGTTGTCGCGATTGCCGACCAGTCGAGGCAAGGTACAAAGTGTGAGGCAGAGAGCGGAACGACGACGTCAGGTGTGACTTTCCGTGGGTCCCACCAACTCATCCAGACGCTTTTCTAATCTGCACCCATTGATCATTCTTATCTTCTCTGATAGGTCTCCGGGCCTCCAGGGGAGGTCGGCACATTTCGATCCCTTTATCCCCCAGGGACTCAAGCCAGCAATTTCCCGGAGATAAACTCTCTAACCTTTTCGCCGGCTACTGGTCGCACTGCCACCCCCAGCCCTTCTGATCCGCCTCGAGCCTCGCGGTATTTTTGCCGAGGATTTGATGACAAGAGCCAGGGCGGAGTGAAATGCTATATCCAGATCTTTCTGAACTGTGTCGTGACGCATTCGTGGGACCTGTTCACGTTTCCCGGACCATCTATACATAGTGAAATGCTATATCCAGAGCTTTCTAAACTGTGTCGCGACGCATTCGCGGGACTTGTTCAAGTTTCCCGGCCCATCTATACATAGTGAAATGCTATATCCAGAGCTTTCTAAACTGTGTCGCGATGCATTCGCGGGACCTGTTCACGTTTCCAGGCCCATCTATACATAGTGAAATGCTATATCCAGAGCTTTCTAAACTGTGTCGCGACGCATTCGTGGGACTTGTTCAAGTTTCCCGGCCCATCTATACATAGTGAAATGCTATATCCAGAGCTTTCTAAACTGTGTCGTGACGCATTCGTGGGACCTGTTCAAGTTTCCCGGCCCATCTATACATAGTGAAATGCTATATCCAGAGCTTTCTAAACTGTGTCGCGACGCATTCGTGGGACTTGTTCAAGTTTCCCGGCCCATCTATACATAGTGAAATGTTATATCCAGAGCTTTCTAAACTGTGTCGTGACGCATTCGTGGGACCTGTTCACGTTTTCTGGCGCATCCACACACTTTCTCAGTCTGATCCCGGTTAGAGGGGCGTCATGTTGTACTGCTTTCTTCGAAAGTCTCTCGTCTAACCTACGCTGAGGCTATGGAAAGGGGAGTGTTTGAGTTTGGGCCAGTTCTACATGTTTATGGGTCGTTGAAAGCTGTGTTGTCGTGTAGCATAGAAGAGGCAACATCGGCGCTGATGTTGGGAAGACAACGTGACACCTCCGACGAAGAAGAGTCTGAGGTCAGCTTGTGTGTAGATGGGCGGGGAAACGTTAACAGGACCCATTCGTGTGTGGGCTGTAGTGTGTCGCATGTGTCACGCAAAAGTAAAGCGTCAAATAGGATAATCAAGAAAATATATAAAACCAAACGAAAAGTATAGCAGCAAGCTTCGCAGCATAACAACACAAACAAAACGTGGACGGTGCAGAATAAACAAAATAACAATGAGAATAAGAGGCAAAAGTAATGTTTCGCTAGCTAGATCCCGCCCATATACACACTTGCTCACTTCTGATTGGTAGACTTTGAGCCACGTGTCCTTGGCACAAGGTTACGGGGGTGTTTCGCAGTGCCGTTGAAATCGCGTGTTGTAAATTTCAGCACGCCAGCGCTTTTAAAACTAAAAAAACATGGACAAACTGGGTCTAACACAACCCCCCCCCCCCCTCCACTCCCTAGAGAGTTGTGCAACCTATGTCACAGGCATTCTCTTTCTCGGAATAAAAACGTAAATGCAAGACAACACAGCGGCACATCCTAACCTGCAGGAAAGTAGACCAACCCAACAAACTTGTGAATGAAACGTTACCTACTTTGTTTGCAGAGACTAACTTAAACCAAAACGAATAACCATAATAATCAGAACTTAAATGCCATGTACGACATGCATGAATGGGGGCAGGGGAAGAGGAGCGAGCAGGTGCTCTTAAAGTCGCACCATAACCCATACGTGGAGCCATTTTTGTCTGAAACACGCGTCATACACAAAAGAAAGGGGGGAAAAAACGCGTAGACGATCACCAGACCGGCACTGAAATGGTAAATAAATGGACTGGGTTAGCGAGGACGTACAAAAGAAACTGTAGACGAACCTCGATAAAAGAACGAAAGAAGGAACAAATTCTGTTTTCTAAGCGTAAGCGTCACAGCCTGGGAAGTCATGCCCGTCTTATATTCGACCCTTCCAAATACAGTACTCATCTTTTCCCCCAGCAATTGTATACCGAAGAGAGGCCAAAGCTGATGGACTGGATTCCATGTTCATGATATTGAGATGATTGCACAGGATAAAGAGGAGTGGAGAAATAGACTGCCATCCATAGATTGGCACGATAAGACACAGTAAATGAATACAGAAACAAGGAAAAACATGTGTCATCAAGACCAACGACATAACAAGTAGGTAGGTAGGTAGGTGCTTTGCTAGAAGAAAAGAAATCGTCACATTTAACCAACGTTCCCGAATGGGAAGCTTTAGGTTGAAACTGTGACTAGAGTATGTGCACCATATAAATTGGCTTAGCAGAGCACGCCACCAAAAGCTCTGAAAATGACTCCTGTAATGCTAATGCGATCCAAGGAGACGGGCCCATATACGGTCCCGATCGGTGACGAAGTCGTCTACTGGTGAGCCAATGGGCGACCCTGTCGTAGATGTACGCATACTTTTCGAAAACTTTGAGCTACACACAAACGCACCCTTGTTGAAATCTGGCTCTCGGAGCAAGCCTCGGTCGATAGACAGACGCCGCTAGGACCACAAGAAAATGAACCCGTTGGCGAGATAACAGCGAGTCTCCGGAATCCTGTCACGCCTGTATTACAGTTTTAAAGCCCCGCATTGTGCGAGGAAGCGGCCACCCGGAATGTTAGACGGCAAACTCCGCTGGGGTAGAGCGTGACTTGGCATCCAAGCCCTCGGCTCTGGCGTTTCGGATCGTCAGCCGTGCATACGGCTTTTCTTTTCAACCTAAACATTTTTCTCCGGTTGTTTTGTACATCTAAAAGCACGGGTACGTTGTCATAAGGCGTCAGAACTCGGGGTGCAGTTCAACCGGATCGCCAATAAAGCAGTTATATTGGGGTTATGGAATAACCTGTAGTCCAGTGTGGGTGGGAGTCGGTAACCATTTGGGAGTGAAGGGGAGTAGATTAGATGATCTCCAACACCTTCCCCCCTCCCCAGTCCCACATATGTGTCGTAAAATACGACAAATTTTATGTTCAATAAAATCAGAATGTGTTGAGCTAAACGTCACAGCTAGCTGTAAACCCAAACACAATATGTCAAACACCATATTAGGAGCGATCACATAATAATAATGACTATGATGATGATACGGAATATGCGTTGAATATTGTTTCCCAGCGTTACATTCCTTTCTGCTAAACTGTAATCACTATACATTTTCGATGACGGTGCGTCGAAGCCTTTTCCCCAAGATACTGCAGGCAAGCAGACGGACAGACAGCTAGATGGATGGAAACATAGATAGATAAACAAGCAAGCAGGTAAACACCCCACATATTCAACACAAAAGCGCCCAGTCGTGAACAGAATACAGCAACAGAAACTCCCAAACAAGACCATAACTAAAACTATCCAATGTCTACGTGCCTGTTCGGCCCCCTACTGAGGCCCAACCGATTTATTTTCTTTAGAAGCAGTAAGCTTTCCTACCTCCCTCCCCCCACCCCTTCCCTCCGCATTAGACTAGCTTATTGAAATGTAACTACACCTACACTACAATTTTCAATTCAAATGAGGCATGCAGAAGAGAGAGAGAGAGAGAGAGAGAGAGAGAGAGAGAGAGAGAGAGAGAGAGAGAGAGAGAGAGAGAGAGAACAAAAAAAAAGAGGTGGGGGGGGGGGGGTGACCGGTTTACTGTCAATCAAAGTACGAAGCATGGGCGCCGGGACCCCGTTTGGGGGGCGGGGGAGAAGGCCCCTTGAGCGCCCTGCCATCCATAAATTTTTAGAGGGGCTAAGCTGCCTCTATGCCTATGTATATAGGCAAGTGTATGTTCAAGTGTATGTGTTCCTACATTTCATGTTAGGTCACATACGTTATTATTTTCCTCTGCCATTCATTTATCGTGATAATTTGTTATCTGTCACAACAATCAATAGTATAGGACCCTCTTTCTGGCGTATGGGACACATGGGACTAGACGGATATTTTATAAACGAACTGACACTTGGAGGGTGATGTGGTCAACACCACGCCGGCAGCCTTCACTTCCCATGACTCTATCTGGTACTTATTTAAGGCTGGGTCGACCTGGGAGCCGGGGTAAGTTTTGGACAGGTCTGGCTCCATTAAAAATAATAATAATAGGAGCCGTCTTTGTGTAGCGGCTAGGCGCAAAGCTTACGGGCCCGAATGTCGTGGATTCAAATTCGCTCAGAACCACCTCGTTTCTTTCACAATATTGGCTTTCATATAAACAAAGCATAGAATGGGTACCAGGTGAAGTCCTGGGAAGTAAAGGCTGTCGGCGCGATGGTGACCTTTTCACTCACCAAGTGCCGATTGGTCTATAAAATAAAGGTCTAGCCCTATATGCCCGATATATACCTAAAGGCACGGAAAAGAGTATCTTATTTTTACTTATTATACTGCACAGTTATAACCTTATTACGAGCTGAAGATCGTAACAACAGAGATGAGATGTCTTAGCAGAACTGCCTGTGTGACAAGAAGAGATAAACCCAGAATGAGGAAATTAGACAAAGACTAGGACTGCAACAGTCATACACTACAACAAAGAACTACAAATGAAATGGTTTGGCCACCTGATGGAAATGCCTTGTTACCAACTGACACAGAGAGCCACGCTGAAGAAATATATTAAACACAGAGAAAGGGAAAGACCTTGCAAGATATGGAGCGACATCATCAAGAGCCACCTAACAGAGGTGAACACACAACTTGTACAATGCATTGGAAAAAGCACACAAACGATTCTCACATCTCCCCCCAAACATATCGCTGAAGTAAATGGTGGAAGAAGAAGAAAAAGATGATACTGCATTGATTTAAAAAGGGCTTAAGCCTCCCGTGGCGCCCCTCCCCTTTTGTTCCAGTAACCTATTTGCGTCGTCGCCTCTGCTTTTAAAGGAAATATTCGCGCACTATCGCCAGCTAAAGTATAAAGTATGCACAGAAAGCCAACCGATAGCATTCCTCTACTTCGAAGGGGGTATGGGAAAAGACAAAGAAGATTGATAACGGAAGGTACCGGTCCCCCGCACTCCTCGGGGCGGCTTTAAACACGGCTAGAGTGGGTGCTCAAGATGCCTCGAGTACTCCTTCGCAACGCGCCGAGTTGGGCCAGGTCGCTCGGATACCCTGGCGAGCACAGATAAGAGACAGCGGGTGGCCGCCGGTGACACGAGCGATCTCCGAGGGTCTGCCAGAGTGACAGACGAGGTTCAAGAGCGGGTTTCACAGCGCCGTCACGTCGGGTGAAAGGTTGGCTTTTCTCACAGGTAATGGGGGCGCGGGAGGGGGGTGAGAGGGTGGTTTTCACTCTGTCAGGATAGCAAGGCAAATCAAGTAGGGCGATAGCGATAATGAGCACCTGGCCCAACGGTTAGAACGCAGAGCTATCAAGCGGGAGACCCGGGTTCGAATCCTTGGTAAGGCTTTGGATTTTTTTCTGTCGGGGGCAAAATAAAACCCTTAGCTGCAAGTCGTGGCGACAGCACTAGCCATGCGGCCGTAAATCATTAGACTCAAAGAGGTCGCGTTAGCGCAGTTGATAGGAGACTCGCTTTCAAATCCAGCAGGGACTCGCTGCAGCCCACGACCGGTGTTTGAAACCGGGCGGTTCCCGGGGTTCACCCAGCCTTTTATAATGGGTACCACAGTTAACACTTTGGGGTGTAGGAAGTAGATGTAGCTACAGAGTTGCATGCGGAGGACACAGGCCGTTTGTTATCGTGTCCGTGGGATCACTTATGATTTATACGTGTGCAAGACAGATCTCCCGGCTTTTTACTATATGCACCACAAAAGTGTAAAATATAGGCAGTTTATTGGTTTTGAAGTGGCAAGCTTCACTGGAAAGCTCACGGGTAGTGAGCATGCTTTGAATCTTTTCTGCAGGCTATGCCGGCGTGGTGGGTAATGTACAGGCAGACAGATTGGCTAGATATGCACCACTGAGTGGTGAATTGATACATGACAAGGCAGATGTGGTCAGGGCCCTTTGGGAACAAGCAACGGATCAGTAGAGATAGAAGATTGTTATGGCCTAAAGAGAATAAGGCACCATGGGTGTAACCACAGGGTTTGGCCGGCTCACTGCACTCAGAGGAAAGGCGAGACGGACAAATAACCAGATTGTGACCGGTACCATCAGTATTGGAACTCTCCGCTGGCTGCTGAAGATGAGGACGGAGCATGCATGGGAATGCCTCGAGTGCTGTGATGTCAATTCTTGACTCAACTCAACTCGCAGATAGTGATAATATTTCGAGTAGAAGCGAAACTCGCTGATATCGCTGTGCTACGTCATGAGTGGGCTCTGGGCGCCCCTTGGGGTGAGGGGGCGGGGGTGGCGTGGACCAGACTGCCACTTCAAAAATCATGTCTGTGTTCACTGGCTGTCAACTCTAGCGTAAAACTTTGGATGTTCGCCAACTTCTGAGTTTTATGTGAACATATTTTCGCATATTTGGCTTATTTGTGTGAAGACTGTTGGGTCCACGCATTGAAGTCTAATTCACTCCGACTTGAAACAACAGTTTACAATCACCTTTTTACGACATCATTGTTTGCGGCGCAGTGGGTTGGTCTACCCCCCCCCCCCCCCCCCCGCCGCCTCCCCCACCCCCACCTCCTACATTGGGGCCCCTGAACCCACCACACAGGGAATTTCAAGGGTAAATAACAATGTATCTGATACGGCCATGGTGCCTGTCTGGATATCAACGTGGCTAAGGGTGTTACGGTACCTGCCTCCGGCTTATAAGGTGAACATTCTTGAAGCAACTGAAAATCGCAAAGAGCAGGCCATGAGGACTTGGTCCTGTTAAAAATTGCAACTTCCCACGATCTTACGTAACAAAATTACCCCTTTTTTCATCAGTTCGGCTCTACAGTGGACACAGTCTCGTGAACAAATGTAACAGAGGGCTGCATGTGAACTGGCGAAAAAGGAAAAGCAAAGGAGGAAAGGAATTGGCGACCCTGCCGTTGTTTGGGTCTAGAATATTAGGAAGGCACATCATAATAAAAGTAGTAGTAGTAGTAGTAGTAGTAGTAGTAGTAGTAGTAGTAGTAGCAGTAGCAGTAGCAGTAGTATTGGTGGTGGTGGTGGTAGTAGAAAAAGCAACTCAAGTAGTAGTGAAATAAAGAAGGAATGAAGCAAACAAGGACGAGCAACAGGAGGAGGATGAGAAAAAGGACGAGAAGATGGCTGATGAAGAAGAAAACGAAGAAAAAGAAGAGAAAGAAGGAGAAGGAAAAGAAGAATGAGGAGGATGAGGAGAATAAGAAGAAAAAGAATAAGACTTACCAGAGTTGCCCCTTGTCGACAACCATCACAATCACACATGGTTGGATGGACATTAAGAATCCCTTTAGCTAGAAGCAGTTTTAGGCTCTTCCCGTGATGTCGAATAGATCGCTTCCAATCCTTGGCCGTCTCTCTTCCAGACACGAACTGGAATTCGTTAGGGGTCAGCCAAGAGTTCTGGAAGTTGATGCAAGGGCCCTTACTGCCCTGGCATAGTTTTGTCAGATAGAGGATAGCCTTGTTTTGCCCACATTCGACTTCCAGGACTAGTTCTCCGTCCTTGAAGACTGGCTTCACCAGGTCATCGGTCTGCTCGGAATTGGAGCCCTGGGTAGATGTTGTTGAGGTCACCTTTGGGCTGTTAGAGGATTTCGAAGAGGAGCTGGTGTTGTTGGGCTGGCTTGATTTAGCTGGAGCGATGTTGTTAGGTGTGATAGATGGGGACTTGCCGAATTTGTTGCTGTTTGCAGCACTGCCGGGTGCAGTTGATGTGATAGCAGCTAGTCCTTGTGGAGCTAGGGGGCAACTTGTCGTGATAATGTTGTGATTGATAATGTTATTGTTAATAATACTTCCAGTTTGATGACCGATATTGATTTCAGAGTGGGTCATGGTCTGTTGGTGATTTGTAGGTACTGACAAGCGGTTGCTTATGTTAACTGCGTTGGAGACGGTCATGGTTGTTGGCACCAAACAATTGGCAGCCTGGACAGCAATAGGGGTCATGACCGTAGGGATTATAGTTGAGGTTTGGGCCAGCTGTGTGGGCTGGTGCATGCTGACCATCGACACAGCAGGACACAGTCCAGTTACAGTGGCTACTACAGATACCACAGGTAAAGTTTTGTTGTTATTGTCATCTGCTGGATTTCGGATAGTGGTGCCGTCTGAAAGCGAGAACTGTTGGAAAGGAATGAAGGCACTGGAAACTGGGATGTGAAGGGTGCTGATTGTAGGGCGAAGTTCACACGAGTTATCGATGGTTCTTTGGATATTCATGACTGGAAACTGCTCGTACAACGTTCACATTAAGAAAATGGTAATTCCCATGCACGGCACTATTTTGCACCGCAGTATAATCCTCAAAGAACGGAATGAAGGAACAAGAAATGAAGCAGTGAGCCCTTTACGACATAAAATGGTGTAAAAGGATGGTGATGACGATTATAATTCCACAAAACTAGTCCACACACCACAAACTGTCTTTCGTCCTTGAAGTGAATATTTTCCAACTGTCATAAAGAATTTCTCTGTTTCTTCAGAACATCCATATCGGTGAAATAAGGAAACCAATTGAAATAAGGAAACCAGTGTTATTCAAGACAACGCACACAACTTGGCCACAAACACTATAAACATTACTTGTGAAATCTACAATCGTAAATTTATAACTACACTACCGGTAAGGGACTAAATAGTTTCATAAATAAAGTCATACAAATCGCAAACAGATCACAATTTTTAACAGTAAACAAATTTAAACGCTTTCAATAGAAGTAAACAAAGTGTCTTTAGCTCTCGGAAGCTACAGCAACCCGGCGTCTGCTCAAGTTCTGTGCGACACTCGTGGAGCCCGACGAAACTTGGGAGTCCGAAGTGGGCGGTAAGCGCCTACGTAATTGACAGGGTGGACGGCCAATGAGAATCAGCCGTGCTCGCCGATATCCGTCTCTCTCTCTCTCCCTCGGAGGGCGCCCTCCGTTGCCCTCTTCACACGATCGGGCGCCGATGCTGGAGCACGATCCGCGGTGTCTGGTCAGGCGTCAGAAGTAGGGGCCCACGGAGGGAGGTGTTTCTACGGCGGTTTTCACACTTCACTGCGGCTTAGGCATTGTGTACGTGCTTAGTGTTGTGTTATCACAACGTTGTCACTGCAGATTGGGCATTCCCATGCGTGCTCAGTCCTCCAGTACAGCAGCCACTCCAAGTACTTCTACTAACTGTTCCTATGAGAAGCTGGTAATATTGTCTCCTATCTCGGCCTCCAAGACGGCAAAGACGTGCTACACCATGCTTTACTACCATGTCACGCAATCGTGTTAGGGATTGCTCAGTATGCCCTGTCGGTACAGCGTTGACGATATCTGCTCTGTCCTTGCTTCTTCCCACATGCCTGTCTGTGTTCTTAGTAACTCCGATGTGTCTTGTTCGATCCCAGCTGTGGGCGATTTGGAAGTAGACCCTTTTGCCTTGGTGTCAACTGTTGTATCGACAGCCGACCGTAGAGCTGGTAATGGTCCACTTGTGGGTTCCAGGTCCCTTTTATCAGGGTGGGGTGGAGGGAATAATAGGCCCACTGCCTCCCTAATAAGACTGCCAAAGTGTCGACTAGTCAGCGATTTGCTTTAAAGTCGGAGTACATCTGCCGGAGAGGCAAGGAACCACACGGTCTGCAAATAAGCAAGATCTGTAAAACGTATGTGCACGCAGAACTCGAATTCTGGAACGGGACAAAGGTCTAAAAATGGATGAATAACCAGATCTTTCTGCTAAAGGTTAACCCGGTAAACACAAACACGAAAAAGAAGAAAAAGAAGAGGAAACAGAAGAAGAACAATTAAGGTCAGGGATGGAGTTCTTCCTCTCCAAGGATCAAAACTGAGATAACATTCCAGAGACAACACATTAACCATAAAGCATGATCCCTCCCTCGGCCTGCTATGCTGCTCCAAAGAGAAGGTATAGCAGTACGTTCTGGAATATCCACATAGATATTCTAAAACTGCAAACATGAACCGAGCAACACTGCTTGTGAAAGGAACCCACGTCCTTCAAAGCTCGAGGAGAACCGCTTAACCACTGAGCCGCGAGGCAGAGACACCAGTGCAAGTGTTTGTCTGGGATATAGTCACGAGTAGACACCGGTATTGATGTCTTCTTAAACTTCGCGTTCAACAGAACGGAAATTTCTGGTTGTTCGTACACTTCTGAACTGCAGTCGTGTTCCAAAACCTGAGTGTTGCGTGTGCATCCGTTTTACAGATCTGACTCATTTGTGTGCAGATTGTTGCTTCCTTGCTTCTTAATCAGACGCACTACGACTTTGAGGAAAACTCCCAAATGTTACGACGTGCTTTCGGACAGGCAGTGGGTACATTCTTGTATTTCCCACAGTGGGGCCCCGGAACCCAGACGGGGAAGTATTAATGGGATTATCATGTAAAAACCACATTTTTTAAGAGAATATCACATGTCGTGATGCTCACCGAAAGCATCCGTCCAACACAGATTCGTCTAACAAAATATATTGAAAAGATAGCAAACCAAATAAAAAAAAAGAGCCAGTCAGCTTCACACTATAACAAACACAAGCAACAAGTGAACGCTGTGGCTAGGAAGCCTTCCTCAGCACATTACAGGAATATACAACACCAACAAATACGAACTCGAACGCACAGAAATCCCTTAATTGAAGTGTATCCGAGAGAAATCTACATGACTGGTCAGTTGAAAACCTGACTCACGCATGAGCATCAGAAACAAAGAACTAGCCCCTCCCCCTCCCCTTTCCTTTCCCTGAAAGCTCTCAAAGCCAAGGTGCATAATTATAAAAATATAAGATAAAACAGTGTTCGGCCTTGAGTCCCTTAGACAAATTGGCGCACATTAGAAAGATATGGCGGTTCTGGAAAGACTTAGGGACTCTACGGTTTACGACTATATGTCCGTTGCACCAGTTTGTGGGAAAGAGGTCCTTTACTTATTTTATATTTCAGAACGCCCATAAGTCACTATTTTAAGAACCTCTAACGGTGCCGGCTCTGGGCAGGGCGAGAACCACTCTTGAGACCTATCGTACGGATAATCACTTGCCCTGGCTGCCGGTGTAGTGTGAGCCTGTGCGTGTGTGCCCTGGTACCCTGTGGTGATAAGATCTCCCATTACCGGCAGCGAGGGAGAAGAGGCAGGAAGATCGGGATTCAGCTGAGCGTTCACTGCTCACTCTGGGCGCTGAGCTGATGGTCCGGGGTTTCCGCAACACGAGCAGGCGAGACTAAACAACGGCAGGGTAGTTGGGTAATTTTCTTTGGGGGTGTGTGGAAGGTAGGGAAGGGCGGTATTCAGGCATGCACACTAATGTAGAGAAAAGATTGGGGGTGGGGTGGTGGGACTGAGCTCCAGTTATATTTTCTATTAGCTGGGGCCATTAACATAACCTTGTCTAAGTACACACAATAATAATAATACTATTACTATTACTTATAGTACTAATTTTATTATAATTGGTATTAATATTAGCGAAATGCCCCCTCACCCCGTCCCCCAACACCCTTAAAAAATATAATATTCGAAAAAAATATAAAATGTACCACACAAAAAACTGAAATATGCTCTATACGAAGCCAACATTTCCAACTTGGGGATTATCACAGACCATAGACTCCAGCACAGACAGATCATTAATGCAATACAACTAGCACTAATCCGCGGGCCACTTGCTAGGTCTCCGCGTCACCAGATTCGGCGCGCGGGCCGACGGATGAATAGCCCTGCCCTCTACGGTCTCCTGCTTGACACCAAAAGGCCGTGGGTTCGGGTCCTGACTTTTGTTTTCAACAATTACTGTTCCCTGTGTAGGTTCTGGGGCCCTGTTGTAGACAACACAACAATACACCCACTGCTTACTCAAAACGGCTATCCTCCGAATAACGGTCGGTAAAGATGGCGGCCGCAAAATATCCTTTCGAGCCACAGTCACGTGACCTAATTTGCGGTTCTCCGGGGTTTTTACGGCGACTATCGCCACCGCGAACGAGATTTCCACGCCGCTGACGCGGCGTGGATTGGGGCTAAACTAGATGGCTAGGACCCACGAGCAGCAGCTTCCGCATCTTCTAAAGCTGTGCTCGTGAGTCCTAGCCATCTAGTTTAGCCCCAATCTACGCCGCTCACGCGGCGTGGGGATCTCGTTCGCCGTTGCGAACCGCAAATTAGGTCACGTGACTGTGGCTCGAAAGGATATTTTGCGGCCGCCATTTTTACCGACCGTTATTCGGAGGATAGCCCTCAAAAACATGTCGTATTGGGAGCTTCCTTCGAAGTCGGAGCGCACCTGCCTGCAAGGCAAGAAAGCACCAGTTGCATGCAAATGAGTCATACATGTAAAACGGATGCACACGCAACACTCAGGTTCTGAAAAAAAAAGAACTAAAAGTCCTCAAGTGGACGCAGCCAGAACTTTCCGCCGGAGTTTACTGCCGGTGAACGCGAAGAAGAAACAAGAGTACTACTGTTTGCGCTGCTGACAACATACAACCGTTTCTTATGTTTTGTTTTTGTCGGTAAAGTGCGCAGACATCTTTTCTGTCGATTATTCTCACCAGTACAGTCTGCAGACACAATATTTGTTGCCAACAATAGCCAGCAATTCAATGTAGTCATCATTCTTTAATTGCGCTAGTTGTTAAATCCGTGCAGCATACTACAATGGTATAGTACTTGCTAATAGACTGGAAAGTATTCAAATAGGTCATCACAGATCTGGTCCATAATAAATCCTTTCATCGCTCCTATAGACAACTGTTAATTGTTCCCGAAGTTTGCTACAGCTACAAAACATATGACACGCCCCTGAGACCATTGGGCAGGGAATAAAATGGTCGTCTTCATTATCATTATTAATCATCCTCGTTATCATTATCATCCCGATAATTGTGGATTCCCTGACCGACACCCTACACTCATAGGAAAGGCAAGAAAGAGAAGCATATTCTTCTTCTTTCTTATTTTGTCGTCTCACTGATACCAGGTTGTAGCCCAGTGTCGTGGTTTTATCGCCTCATTGATACCAGGTTGTCGCCCAGTGTCGTGGTTTTTTCGTCTCACTGATACCAGGTTGTAGCCCAGTGTCCTGGTTTTTTCGTCTCACTGATACCAGGTTGTAGCACAGTATCCTGGTTTTGTCGTCTCACTGATACCAGGTTGTCGCACAGCGTCGTGGTTTTGTCGTCTTACTGATACCAGGTTGTCGCCCAGTGTCGTAGTTTTCTGTGTTTGTCTTGCGTTTCTCGGAAGAAGAAGAAGAATTGTTAATCTTTTTTGCAAGTCTCAGATACATCATTTATCCATTTCTTTCTTGGTCTTCCCCTTGCTTCTTCCCAGGTGTTCCTCTCTAAAAACTCTCATATGCAGTTCGGTGTGACTGCATTCTCTTAGATAGCCGAACCATTTCATTCTTTGCCTGACTCGACGCTGCGTGGTCTCCATGCATGGCGTCGCCTCGAGCGCTGGAGGTCCCGGTTTTAAGCCCCGGTGGAGGCTGGGATATTTTCACATGGACTTTTGTAAATTCTCCTTTTCTCTGGGTAGTAAGATATGATGCCCGTGTGTATTGTTGCGCACGTTATAAAATCCCCTGGCAGTTGGAAATCTACTAAAGAGTAGCCTAAAAATCTGCCTAAAGTATTTCATGATCCTCACCGGTGCTACGGAGTTCGTGCACTGCGCTGAGATTATTCGTAATCAGGCTTTAGTCAGAAGAAGAACGGAGCACTTATAGCGTAATTACCCTTGTGGCATAATCTTGACCCGTCGTCTAAAGTCATAAACACTTAGTCAGTATAACTTTCTGTCTAATGCTGGGTTTCGTAATCCTGTCACTTCTTATGTTAATATTGACCTTTCGGAGACAGTCTATGAGATGCTTATGATCAGACGTATCTACTGTCTGCGTCTACTAAAGAAGAAACACCAACAGGTGATCAGCAACAGTCTGGGAGAGTCTTCCGTCAAGACGAGAGGCAAAGCTTGTTGGCGATCCCTTGCCGCCAACCTGCCATCCTTCTTGTGTGCTTAAGTATCTGCTTTCCCGTGTGAGTTCAGAGGTCCTACTGTCCGGAAGACAAGAACAGACTCACTGCCTCCCAGCAAGCATGTCGTAGGAGTCGACTAATTGAGGGGTTTCCTTCGAAGTCGGAGTGCATCTGCCTGCGAGGCAGGGAACCAACAATCTACACACACATAAGTCAGAGCTGTAAAACAGATGTGCAAACAACACTCAAGTTCTGGTACAAGACTAAAGTGCAGAGGTGGACGAACAACCAGATCCTTCCCCCAAAATTACAGCCAGTGAATGCAAAGAAGAAGAAGCGAAAGTATTTGGTTACACATTTCATATTTAAAGTAGCACCATGGTTTAAGCTCTTGAACACTCATCTCCCTCCGTTCGATAATTATAAGGGGCCGTGGCCCCACCCCTTATGTTTCTTGTGGCGTCGCCCCTGTAAAATAATGCCCAACCCTGATCGCAGCAGAGCTGGCAGCCGACACACGCACATGTTACAACGGATGAATACATCGGCCCGCTACACCATTACTTCTTATGTGTGGTTCGGCCATTATTATTCCCATATTGACATCAGCCTCTAGAAACGACTGCCATAAACTTGCGCCACGATTCGTCACATACGTCCCTCTGTCGCAGGCGTCGCAGATGGGGGGTCTTAGGCACTCCCCCTCCCCTTTTTCTCCCACACCTTAATACATTTAGTGGGAACTGAGTGACCTCCTTTCTCCCCACACACAAGAAAGCCACCACACAGAAGAAAGGCAACTAAAGCCTGGTGACCCATAGAGCCAGTATTCGGTAGCGAATCTCCAAGGTACAAAGGCCACTAACCCTGTTCAACCAGTTATTAAGCAACTGAAAGCCAGAAATGGCAAGCTAAATTTGAATAAAGTAAAGGGGCTGCCCCACCTCTTCACCCAAATTCTCTTTGTTTCGGCGCCGTTGACAGAGAGGCTCCCGTTAAAAGACATACATAATTGCACTTTCCCGTCTGCTGCTAGACAAAGTGTACGGGAATTATGAACGGGATACAAGAAATTTAATTAATTTGTAATCGGGACAAAGTTGCTCGGGAAATTTGCCAATGGTTCAAATGATAGAAATGTCCTATTCACCGCCCACACGACGATCACGTCACACAATTATTGAAAATGCGACCCGTGTGTTATCGTTCACGCCTTCTTCACATTCTCTTTTACGGCTTTGGGTGTCCGTTGAGAGATATAAGGTTGTGTTTTTTGACTCTATGGCGTGAAGGTCAAATATTAAGAGATTTTATATTTTCCGGAGCCATCGTACAGTAAAACTTCGTTTAACCACCACTCGTATTACCGCCAGTTTCTGTCAATCTGTCATCGGCCTAAAAAAATTAATTCAGCTTAGAGGACGCTGTTTTCTATATCACCACTGCCTGGGCTGACCCTATAGCAGTGGTTCTTAACCTTCCTAATGGTGCGACCCTTTCATACAGTTCCTCATGTTGTGGCGACCCTGTCATACAGTTCCTCATGTTGTGGCGACCCTTTCTTACAGTTCGGCATGTTGGGGCGAACCTTTCTTACAGTTCCTCATGTTGGAGCGACCCTTTTATACAGTTCCGCATGTTGCGGCGACCCTTTCTTACAGTTACGCATGTTGGGGCGACCCTTTCTTACAGTTCCGCATGTTGGGGCGACCCTTTCTTACAGTTCCTCATGTTGGAGCGACCCTTTCTTACAGTTCCGCATGTTGGGGCAACCCTTTCATACAGTTCCGCATGTTGTTGCGACCCCTTCTTACAGTTCCGCATTTTGGGTCGACCCTTTCCTACAGTTCCGCATTTGTGGAGACCCTTTCACACAGTTCCTCTTGTTGTGGCGACCCTTTCATACAATTCCTCGTGTTGTGGCGACCCTTTTATACAGTTCCGCATGTTGTGGCGACCCTTTCTTACAGTTCCTCATGTTGTGGCGACCCTTCATACAGTTCCGCATGTTGTGGCGACCCTTTCATACAGTTCCGAATGTTGTGGAGACCCTTTCATACAGTTCCTCTTGTTGTGGCGACCATTTCGGTATTAACGTCATTAAAACTTTTAAACAACAAGATCACTCACGGTGTAAATAGCAGCATTGGCCACAGCACTGATACTTGTCTGCGACGCTCAGATGACAAGAAAGAGCCTCAATAGGACTGACCCATATCAGGTCCCTAATTACCTGTATAGCTTTTTATTGGCGAGGCTGGGGGTGGGGTTGTTAATTTGGGATCTGCCTTACTGATTTGCCCCTTGCTATCGAAAATCAAATTTTTTAATAGCTTAAAAGTTTTTAGGCAAAAGGGAAGAGATTATCAAGGGTCGCAATCAGACTTTCAGAGCGCACTGATGATATTAGGAAAGCATCGTGACAACTGGAAAGATCAGTTGAAAGAGGGGTGGGGGCAGACCAAGAGAGAGATGATTCTGGATGGGCTGAAACGATGGCATGGAGGGATATCATCAAGAGAGCTGTTTCAGGCAACCAGGGATCGTGATCTGTGGAGATGCAAGAGCGCCTACCCAGTTGGCAGGGCACATGTTGATGATGCTGAGTGCTTTAGGTGATATACATTTTACAATATAAATGAGATAATAGGAAATGTATAGGAATACTTTAAAAGAGCATTCTTTATATGGCCGAAGACGACCTCTTAGACCTTTTACAAAATAATTGGTGCTTTATTAATATCCTACCCTTAACAGGCGAAATCCACAGGTTAAGGGACAGTCTATTATTTCAGGCGGTGGTAGATAGGCTGCATGCAGTCGTGGGACCCAGGCTGCACTCTCTCGTGAGACGTAGGTAGGTTGGGATTAGGGCCAGTTTTATATGTTTTGGGGTCGTTAAAAACATCAGAAATCCGGGAAACCCAGTCTTACCACCTTCTAAAAACGTTGGAGTGTCCTGTGGCGTCATCTAGGGTAGGATATTAATAAAGAACTAAATAATTGTGTGGGGGGGGGGGGTGGCTCTAGGAGCCCGAGCTGCTAGTTTCTGGCGCTAGTCTTCTCTCTTCTTTCGTTCGTTCATCTCATCATTCAGCTTTACACTGGCGGAAAGTTCTGGTTATTCGTCCACTTCTGAACTGCAGTCCCTGCTCCGAAACCTGAGTGTTTGCGTGTGCATCTTTTTTATTTTTTACAGATCTGATTTATACTTGAATGCAGACTGTTGGTTCCTTGCCTCTCAGGGACAGATGCACTCTGACTTCAAAGGAAGCTTCTCAGTTAGTCGACTCTTAGGACATGCTTTTTTGGGTAGGGAGTAGTGGGTCTCTTCTTTCTTTTCTCCCATAATAGGGCCCAGGAACCCAGAACGGGGATCCAGCGCCCATGAATTAGGGCCCAGGAAGAGGAGACCACACAATGGTGTAGAACTCTACACAAGGTGTGCTCTACCACCACTTTTCACCACATTGCAAAGACCGACACACAAACACGATTTCCCCAGTAAACCATTCCTTATTCTTTCTTCCATTGATATACCCCCGCAGTTGATTCTACTTTGTCCTTTCTTCCCCTAAGCCAATTCTTATTCGCATTCTCGCTGATTTATTTATACCACCACTTCTATATGCAGTCTCCCAGCGTCTCGTCTGGCGTCCAAATGCGCACACGTATAGAGGTTGATTTCTTTGTTGGGAAAAAAAAAAAAAATATTGAAAAGAATGCCCGGTTCAATACTACCTTCAAACTGAAGGTAAAAGCAACGGCGAGAGGATAAATAGCGTGCCATTCACAGTTACAGCGCTTTACAAAACTACAACTGGTTGTATGGAGAATCGTCGTGTGAAAGGGGATCATGGTTAAACTGCGGCAGGTCTAAGGATCGTGACCACTTTGAGGACGTAGAAATTAATTAGTAGAAGGTAAT
>CAJHNH020002959.1:0-88000 GCA_905116865.2 Candidula unifasciata
TGTTTTCACAAGATGTTTTTCCCCCTCCATACAAGGTGTCCCATTTGTAACATTCTTCTAGTCTAGCTGAGGTCTGGGCACTCCGAGAGATGATGGTCAACAGTTTTGTAGGGGTAGTTTCAAAGCTGGTACTCTGGAAAGTGTTGTGCTGTATTCTGTTCAAATGTCCATTGAGTGGAATATGTTACGTTCTGAGTCTGAAGATGGTGGCCTGTTCCCTCCTTGTTAGATGGTTGATGATGTCGTTAGGATCAGGGCTAGCCATATGTCCATAAACCTTTATTTTAGTATCTTCCATGGCCCATCTGTTCTGCCAACTCTCTTTATTTATACCTCTTATAAGAGATGTCTGTATGGTTGACCCTGTGGGTGGTTGTTCTTGTGTTGCTCTTTTTTGCCAGTCTGTCAGCTCTATCATTACCTGGTCTGTCAGAATGGCCTGGGATCCACTGTATCATTATTCTGATGCTGTACGAGGTAATGAGCTGATCAGCATCCAGAATTATCTTGGCTGTGTCAGTTCTGCAACGTTCACTGCCCTCCAGAGCCTGTAGAAGACACTGAATCGGTGAAGATGACAATATTTTTCACCTTTGAAGGAAGAACATCCGTTACAGTCTTTAGGTGGTATACCGCTGTTTCTAGTGCAATCATTTCGGCTTCATAATTTGAGCAGAATTCCCCGCATTCATCAAAAATCCGTCGCGTCTACGGCTTAAGCTTTGCGAACGTGCTTCGCAATGCCGGAGTGCCGGGTTCCATCCCAGCTACGGGTCTTGCGCCTTACGTTGGCTTCGTCAGTGGTATCGAGAAGCTGACTGTCCAGAAAGCACTGGCAAACGACTAGACGTAAACTTGCCAAGAAAAACCACCACAGCCTGGGGGTTGGCTCTGTAACGTCCTGTAAAGGATACGCAACTAACTTTTTAAAAATAACAAATCTCTTCAAAAGATCCATTAGGACAACCTATGTAGATTCTGTACCTACTTTAATGGAAGCTTTGAATGCAGATCTATCAGTATACACATGTCACTAGTCTTTAGCGATGAGTTCATAGTGGTGATTAGGTTGGACTGCTTGGTTTCTTCGACTAACTATTTCATCAGAACTTCTGGAGCTCTAAAGCAAGCATGTGGTGGTAGGTTCCTTGCAACAATCTGAATGACCTGCCATCTTCCTGAGAGGTGGTATCTGTCTTGTATTTCATGTACACAGTGTAAAACCAAATTGTGCTTTATTCTATGTTTGTATTTCCAGTTTTCTACAATGTGTCTATTAGGATGGTTACGATTAATTCTAATTTCTTTGATCTTTTTTAGATAAAAAATTTCTTAACCCTAAGTATAGACTACAGAGTCACTGACTCAAATCGATTAATTTTTAAGAGCCGTGGATCTATCTTTAAACCCAGAACGTTCTTTGTTTCCTTCTCGTGGTTTGATAAAGAACGATATGATTTACCCCATGTAACTTCTCTGCAAGGGTACTGATAAATCTTCACTGCGATAATTTGAAGTATAACTAACTTAATGTTCATTTTCATTGCAAATATGCGCACACCTCAAGTTATTATGAAATACATATGAACTGAATTACAATTATGTCGATGAGATTATGAGAGTGCATGACGTATCCACTTTACTATCCAAAATAAGTGCGCTTCGCAGAGTTAACCTTTTAAATGGGTGTAATTTAATAGTTTGCAAATTTTACCTCACTCCAGTAACTGTAAGAATACTAAATGTATGGTCTGAATCAGCAATTGTCAGTCTACGAACAGGACACTGCAGGCTCAACGAACACAAGCATAAAATGAAGACTATACAGGACCATAAAGACCTGAGCATTTTCTGCGACAACATAATTTCACATTCATCATCACTCTGTGCCGTGCCGGCTAGGCTGCCATGTTTTACTATCTCATACGATCACCAGAATTACGGATCAGTTCAATGTTTTTATCTGACCCTGATGCCCGTGGATAGGCCATTCAGGTATTTATCTCTTTGCTTTCCTCTTGCTTTCTTACCATCAATCTTGCCAGTTTTTACCAAGTTCTTAAGTCAATTTCTTCTCATAATTGACTGTCTACGTCTAATTTTTTCTAAGTTTACGATGTTCATCTGTCTCGATGAGAACTATTTTTTTTTTTTTTTCGTCCCTCTATGATATTCTTTTAAAAGCCAAATCTCTGCCTCAGTTAAATGTCCTTTCAGGTAAAATTACCCGGAGTCGTGGCAGCATAGTGATCGGACGCTTCGCTGCCGGAAATGGGTTTGAAACCGTACCGAGTCGGATAATGTTTACTTGCCTTTAGCTGACATTTCGATCAAATCTAAAATAAAGAAAGAGATCAGGAGAGAAAAGGCAGTTCGTTTAATACTGACTTCATTACCTACCGAGAGCTGTATGGTTTATAAAAATATTCACTATGTATCCTTTATCTAAGGGATCCAAAATACTAATCAAAGATCAAAGAAATTCACTGATTTGAGAAAACAACAGTACCTAGGCCTTTGTAAATTATAACGTCATTAGGTCAAGGACAATTTCAGGTTGCGTGAAAAATTTAAAGTTGATCCCTACTTGAGTTTTCCAGATAGTTCTTTCAGTTTGAGTGCACAACTTTTGAAACACACTAAAGCAAATATGAACCAGCACCATATTTCCGATGTATCGCTGCAATATACCATTTTTAAAGTGTTTTTTGTTTTGTTGTTGTTGATCAAATAACTTTACCTTTAAGGAAATTCTACCCATCTGAAATATAATAATCCACGAAACAAGTATTCTAAGATCGACTACACATTCAAAAAATGTTATACAAAACGGTCCTCAGAACAGATATCTTTATACAGTATCTGTGTTAGTCATTTCCTCGCACGTCTATTGGCTTTTACTATCGGGCTTATCAAAACAGTATTTATATACGCGCGTATCTGAAGTGACTGGAAGTGACTAACGCAGCAGGATGACAGGCAATGTGCCGCATTGTCAAGCACTGAGGTGACAAACTGGCACGGTTAGCACACACTCGTAAAATATTACGTCACTCTAACCGAGATAGAAGTAAACTTGAATCAAGCAGGTTGTTAATCTCTCTCTCTCTCTCTCTCTCTCTCTCTCTCTCTCTCTCTCTCTCTCTCTCTCTCTCTCTCTCTCTCTCTCTCTCTCTCTCTCTCTCTCTCTCTCTCCTACCTCTCTCTCATTAACTCTACCGCAATCAAAAGTGTTAGGATCTCAGTGACAAAGTGTGCGATCCGCTGTGTGGAACATGGGAAAGGTCACGCAGATTTAATCTACCTGTGCCTTAGTCGTAGGTCATATACATAAGTAACTTAGTAAGAAGCCCGTTTTCATCATTACTCTCACAAGACTGCAGATTAAACCAGGCTGGTGTCGCGATTAAAAATGCAAAGGACCCTCTTCCACGCCTTCGAGTGTATTGGGCATATAGGTAAAGTAAAGGTCCCTTTTCACACCTTTAGGCGTATTGAGAATAGGGGGCTAGACATATATTTTTTTATAGACCAATCGGCACTTGGTGGGTGATGTGGTCAGCATCACGCCGGCCGTCTTTACTTCCAAGACTGACCTTGGATCCCACTCAAGGCTGGGTAGACAGGGTAGTCAAGGTCATTTTTGAAAAGAAAGTCCCTCGTGTGGGTTCCGGGGCCCCTTTTTGGGGAAAACAAGAATAGACCCACTGCCTCCCCAAAAGCATGTCGTAAGAGTCGACTAATTGGGGAGCTTCCTTTGAAGTCGGAGTGCATCTGCTGGAGAGGCAAGGAACCAACAGTCTGTATTCAAGAGAATGAGATCTGTAAAACTGATGCACACGCAACACTCAGGTTCTGGAGCAGGACTGCAGTTCAGTAGTGGACGAGCAACCAGAACCTTCCGCCAGAGTTTACAGCTGGTGAACGCTAAGAAGAAGAAGAAGAAAAAAAGAAAGTCTAGCTCTATCAGGACTCGAATCCACGACCTTCCGATCCGCAGGCGGGCGTCTAGCCGCCAACGCCACGGCAACTCCCACTGGGCCTATAAGACTAGATGTATTTTTTATAGACCAATCGGCACTAGTTGGGTGATGTGGTCAGCATCACGCCGGCCGCCTTTACCTATCAGGACTTTACCTTGTAGTCATTTAAGACTGGGTCGACATGGCGGCCAATGTCACTTTAAAAAACAAATCCGGCTCCCTCAGGGCCCCAACGCACGACTTTCGGATCCACAGGCAAGCATCAAGGCGCTACACCAGGACAGCTCCCAAGTTAGTTAATCTAAGGCCCTTTTTCATCATTACCCACATAGAACTGCAGGTTAATTCTGGCCTGTATAGCCGGTACTTCAGGTCTAAAATGGCGGATTATGCACGGCAGAATGTTAAGCTTTGAAGTTATTTTTGGTTTCGACAACGCTCTGCCAATGCAGTTTCCACTTAGGGACTGTACTTTACAGTTTCGCTGACAGAGTTACTGAGTTTAGTGCTTATTGCAGCACTGTGAGCTGTGTTTGATTTGTGCAGTGGTTGAGTAGAGGTATTACATATTCCCGGTATACGGTTTACGTGTTGGCTAGTGAAATACCTTATGTAATATGTTACGTGTGTATAGCCAACGTATTGTGTCTGACTGCTTCCATCAAGGTCAAACCATTTCTGGTGATGACTGTTGGTTTTGGCGCCTCTAGCTATTGCCATACGCGTGCGCATATTTCTGGATTGTGCCGGGACTAATCGTTCACCAGTTTTTTTTCTTCAAATAAGACAGCGATGGACGTTTCATTTGATTTTCACTGGCACAGGAACGGAGCAAGTATGGGGGTGACCCCATTACAGTTAATTTGAAACCTCGACTAAGACTAAGCCGTTACTGTCACCCTAATTCTAACGTTTTTAAAAAGTTGAACGGGATATCTGGAAACTGTCCTGTTGGTAGGCCATCTTGACAGAATTTGTCTTTGTTTTGTAATCTCAGAGGGTACAGTCTGTTTGATATGATAGAAGTCAACATTTTATATTTATAAATCAAGAGAAGGCATTCGATCGTGTCAACAGATACAAACTATAAAAAATTCTAGACGATTCTGGTATTCAAGATCAACTGTTGGGTAACATCATGACTCTTTATCAAGATAGTCAGTGCACAGTAAGAACAACAGAAGGAATGACAGTCTGGTTTCCCATCTCATCAGGTGTCAGACAGAAATGTGTCCTCTCACCATTGCTATTCATTACTTACATAGATAGATTATCACTGGAGTCAAATACAGATACTAAAGAAATCAATGATCTTCTTTTTGCAGATGATCAGTAACTAATACACCACCAAGAACAGAATTTACAACACCGTATTGACTCCTTACATCAAGCCTGCACAAAGTATAACATGATAATAAACACCGCGAAAACTGAGGTAATGAGAATATGCCCAAAAAAAAAAAAAAAAATATCATGAACATTCATGTTATCGGTACTACAATCAAACAAGTTGGTGAATTAAAATATCTAGGAAGCATGTTTACGGAGGAAGGCAGACTCGACAGAGAGATAGAAGCCAGAGAACAAAAAGCAAATGCTGTCACCTACCAGTTAGCCCCACTGCTTAGACAACCACATGTCTCTCTTTCAGCAAAACAGCAAATGATTAACAGCATCTTTAACCCTACTTTATGTTATCAGTGCCAAACATTGGCAATAAATAGGGCACTAGAACAGAAAATAAATACATGTGAAATGCGCTGTCTGCGCAAGGTCACTAACAACAGTACAGGAGACAGGGTTACGAATACCAGCATTAGAGATAAAGTTGAAATAAGTGCATGCCTGGATAATACTGACAGACAAAGAAAGAAATGGTTCGGCCATCTAGTGAGAATGCAGCCAGACCAGACTGCATACGAGACGTTTTACAGTAGTACATCTGGGAGGAAGACGAGAGGAAGACCAAGAAAGAGATGGATAAATGGTGTAGATAAACCTGAAAAAAAGCTGAACAAATCTATCACTCAATCCACCCGAGAAGCGCAAGACAAACACAGAAAACCACGACACTGGGTTACAACCTGGAATCAGTAAGACGACAAAAGAAGAAGAAGATCTTAGAGGGGTATAATTTCAGGTAGCAGCTATGAGGGAACAAACCAATCGATGGATCAAAGGCCCCTTTTTAACGCAGTGTTAGATCGTAAATATGGTACAATAGTAATATTTGCTTCCGGTCGAGATGGGCGATATGCACGTTCACTGTTTTCAGTCGTGGCAATTTTTTTTTGCTTCTGTCAGACGGTACCGTTGCATTTTTCTTTATTTGTAGACTGAAAGGATGTAGTTTTGTCGCCCAGCAACTGAGTTGAGTACATGGTGCGACACTGTGAGCTGCGAATTTCATTAGAAATGTTTTTCGACTGTGGCCAACTTGAAGTTTTGAACTGTAGATTCAGAAAACGGCTTGTGTGCCTGTTGCCACATAATTGGTGGTGTCTTATGTGATAAAGCGGATCGCGTATACAACTGTTGATCTATTTGAAACTGCTGCTATCTTGACTGACGAACAGCGTTTCTAATGAAGGGCTGTTTGTGTTGGCACTTCTGGTGGCTGCCTTATGCTTTTGGTGCATGTGTATACTAGCTGATATGCTGGCACTGCAGTATTGTGTCAATGTTTTCTACAAGGCACAGTGATGGACGTTCTGTGTGTTTTACGTTGGCACAGAGCAGAGCAACTGTAGGGTGAACCGTTTGCTAAGCAACTAAAACTAAGGGAACTAAGATTACTAGTAATTTTTTCCAAAGACCCGGTTGGTGATTTTGTCAACATCGCACTGGTCGCACTTACTTTCCTGGACATTTCCCAAAATACATTTAGGAAGCACGTTCCAAAAGCTAAAGTAAATTTTTAAAACATCTGCGTCAATGCAGATTTGATCACAATACCTTTGGATTAGCAAGCAAGCGTAAAGCTACTGCGCTACTACAGTTGCCAATGCTCTGTGTATATGATGCCTAGAATTGTTCAATACAATTATCAGTAACAACTCTCAGCCCTACAGAAGGGTACATCAAAGTGGGGGTGGGTGTGGTGGGGGGGGGGGGTATGCTAAAGATGTATACATGCTCTCTTTTAAAGATGTTATTTTTTTTATGTATCATATCTTTGTATTAACTACGTTATAATTCTAATAGCTCCATCTTAAAGATGCTAAACACCCGGCTCTCTAGTTGGCTAAACCGGATTGCGCGGAGACCGGGTGATGAACTCCTTGTGGTCCGGGTTCAATCCCGGGGGTAGACAGGAAAGACACATTTTCTCCCAGATTTACGGCATTTACAATGGAATCAAGGCCAAAAGGTTGCGATATCCATAATACCGAGCCTAAGGGTTAACAACTCATGGCTTCTGGATACTAAAACAAACAAAGATGCTGAAACGGAGATAGAGACTGCCACCCTCACATCGGACTATTTAGTCACTAATGCCCGCCCAACGGCACAACTCTATATTCCCGCAGGACTAAAAAATAGCCTACTATATTATATTTATTTACGGTTCAGGATTACGGTTTGAAGAGAATGGCGCTGCGAGGAGTTACCGGGGGATCATCTGGCTGACGCTTAACACTCAAGGGATAGGTGAGACGGATGTACAACAAGTAACTGGTACCATCGGAATTGGAACTCTTCCCTTACTGCTGAAGATGGGGACAGGGCGCTTATGGGACTTCCTGAGTGCTATGACGTCGATTCTTAATTCAACATTCTGCTTTTCAGGATGCCATGATGCGAATCTGGACACTTTCACCAATATTATAGAAACCCCACTGGTTGTAAACAATAATGCAGCCTCTGCTAGGAACTGAAGCCAGACCACTGCTTTGCTGGGCAAACCGACCAATCACCACACTCTCGTATCAAGTACAAAGTATCCATTTCAACTGATCAAGGATTATAGACGTGCCTAGTCTGCGCATGAGTCCCATGAATTATTCGTCGTTATCATATAAAACCATACATTCAATTCACTACCATAGTATCAGGTTGGCGTCATATCTGCTTTGTATAGCTAGGCGTTGCAGTTTGACGGATATGTAGCCGTGCCAGGGCGCGTTCGGTTACTGGATATGCTGTGATGTTGTGTGGTCTAAACAACACCTTCTCTAATAATGCCTAATAACTAAATCACGTGACTTTTTGAAAGGAGTCCCTCGGAAACTGGTTAATGGAAGCCCTTTCCATGTTTTGCATCGTGTGACATTTAAATGTGCTTACAAAGTTATGTGTTCTGAATGTATTCGTATTACAAATCGACAAGCGGATATTGTGAAGTGGATATACACGATATTGCTTTCATATTGACTGTGCAGAAATACATAGAGAAGGACGTGGGTCTTAAGATGTCAGTGACTTCTTAAATCCATGTCCTTATAGGTCTACCTCTGTCACTTGGTGTTGCATTTTCATGTTGTACTCTCTCGCTGCCGGCACAGGATTAATTCTCATTAGAGGACCGAACAGTATTAGTTAGTTTTTTTTCCCTCAACAAACAGAATATTGGATATTGTTCCAGTTCTTCTTATTTTGTCAATATCTGTTTATGCCGCTAGGCGTTGCAATTCATCAGATGATCGGCAGCCGAGCCAGGGCGCGCTCAGTCGCAGGATATTCCGTGGTGTTATGCAGTCTCAAGGTGTCAGTGACTCCTTCAATTAATTTTCTTCTTGGTCTTTCCCTGCCTCTTAGTGTTTGGATTTTCAGGTTGTACGCTCTTGTTGCTGGCATCCTTGTTTTCATTCTCATTAGATGGCCAAACCATTTCATTCTTTGTTTATCAATAAAATTGACGATGGGTTTTGTTCCAAGTTCTTGTGATCCCGTCGTTTCTCACCCGATCTCTTCTGGTTTTATTCACAGCCATTCTCAAACATCTCATCTCAAAGGTGGTTACAGTTCCAGTAATGCTTCTAAATACTTCATTTCTCACCGATCTCTTTTATTTTTGTTTTAAGCCCTTTCCGAGCATCACATTTCCCGTGCAAGTTTGGGACCCCATTGGGGGGGGGGGGGGGGGGAGAAGGAAGGCGCAAAGAGGGGTTGGGGGGGGGGGGTGTTAATAGACCCGCTGCTGGTGCACGGAAATATAGTTTGAGAATCAGCGGGAGATTTTTCACGTGAAAGATGTCTGTACTATTAACGTCACGAACAAATGTAATCTGCAAAGCAGGAATTAGCATGCAATAAACAGATGCACTTCAAGGAAATAAATTACGGCAAATTACCGTTGTTAACCCCTCGCTTGTGTAAACGTCTGCTTCTGCGACAAGATGGTAGTTTACTATTTCACTCGCCTGATATTTAAAAAAAATTCCTTATATATCAAAGAGTTAAGATTGAAACCAATATATACATAGATCTGAATTGGTTTTACAGAGACCTACAGAAATAAACTAGTTACTAGTAATAACTAAGAGAAAAGGGTTGATGTAACTTCTCTCTGTAGAAGAAATCAGCGAGAACATCGTATATCTTTACCAAAGAACGTATTGTGAGCTGTTTGGGACTGAAAGAGTTAAGATGCATTTTTTTTGTTTTAAAGAAACGATTTGGTGGGGGGGGGGGGGTGGTGGTGGAATGGTCTTAAAAACCTTGGTCACTAAATAAAGCATTACCAACCGATCTATGGGGAACTCGGAGGTGTGGGTTCGGGTACTGACGGCACCGCACTTTTTTGGGGTTCAGAGATGACGGGGCAGAGTTTCCATTTCGACCCAGCCCTAAATGAGTACCAGGTACAAATCCTGTGAAGTAAAATTGGCCGGCGTAATGTTTACCGTATCCTGCACCGAGTGTTAATTGGACGATAAAATACAGGTCCAGCCCTATATGCCAATAGTCCTTTTATGCCAAAACTTTTGTAAAAATCATGTTCACGAAAAAGCCAAGGACTAATATTCAACGGTTAAAGTCAGGACACATTATAATACAGCCCACGGGCTATTTACTATCCAACGTGTTGGACTATTTGACCACAACAAAAATATTTGTAAGAATTAGGGAGTCGTACAACAAGAGGTATTCTAGACAAGGCGCATACAAGGAGTCACATATTAGGGATTCGTACAACAAGAGGTATTCTAGACAAGGCACATACAAGGAGTCACATATTAGGGAGTCATACAACAAGTAGTATTCTAGACAAGGCACATACAAGGAGTAATATATTAGGGAGTCGTACAACAAGTGGTATTCTAGACAAGGCACATACAAGGAGTAACATATTAGGGAGTCGTACAACAAGTGGTATTCTACACAAGGCACATACAAGGAGTCACATATCAGGGAGTCGTACAACAAGTGGTAATCTAGACAAGGCACAAACAAGAAACATTTTAAAGACGATGTCGAGATCTCATTGAAGTCACTGGGGATCAATGCAGGCGAATCTCATCTTTTCGACTGGGAGCGGCATGTAAAGCGATCAAACAGCAGCATCAGTTGGAAGTTTTGAACAGCGGATCAACATCATGGCACACGGGAAGTAACCCATGAGGACTCCGTTCTTCTTCTAAAGTCTGAGTCCTAAGAAACTCAGCAAACTGTACAGGCTCTGTAGCACTGGCGAGGATCCTGAAATACTTTGGGTAGGTTTGTAACTCCAAATTTTGCCCGGGCAGCGCCGTTAGGCTACTCTTTTCGATTTCCAACTGCCAGGGGATTTTTTTTTACGTACGCAGTCATGCACACGGGCGTCCGATCTCACTACCCAGAGACCAGGGGGAATTACTAAAAGTCCAATTCCACGTGAAAAAATCACAGCCCTTACCGGGGATGGAACCCGGAAATTCTAGCATTCGAGGCGGACACCATGCCTGGAGACCAGCAGCATCAGTTTAACAATGACAGACTATAAAGGGCTGGACGGCATTCCGCTACTGATATGTAGTTAGTACTTTCAGGATGAAATTTTTCGTTATTTGAAGCCCTACTCTGGCTTTGCCAGGGGCCGCAATATAGCATGGCCTTAAATATGGCCTAAAGGCTGAACGCGGTTTCCCCTCCCCACATATGATTAATATATAAATCAGTATTTTTTCAGATCAGCCCAGTCAGAGCAGGCAGTGCACAGGACTCAACTCACCAAGGACCTCTTCCTCAACCAAGCAAACTATCTGTCTCTCTCCATCTTCCGACCTAACTATAAAATATCTTGGCACCTTCGGGCGTTCTAATTTTTTTTTTTTTGCAAACCTTTGTTACCTCCTCTACATATTTAATGGCTGCACACAACAACAAGATTGTGACAGTCGTCCTGTTGGGAGCCTTGTTTTAGGTCGCTTGTGACAATACGCGCGGTGACTTCAGAATGACTTTCCTCAACCTACTTTTATTTGTATGTATTTTCAAGCATACAGACAAATAGGGATTTGGATACATCCTTAATCTAAGTAGGCGAAATAAACAAGCATTTAATTCTCCTGGGATGTTGGCGATATCACACACTAAAACTTTTTCCCAGACGTTAAGTGTTAAGGTACAGAGATAAGACTGACCAAGCAGACTTACTGACTGGAGATTTGCACACCATTTGTTGGTGTCAGATAGTTATTCCCCCTGCCAGATCTTCAGGAACAGATAACAAGGGCTAATTGCCATTATCTCCCCCTGAGGTTACCTAAACTGGAGTGCCGGTCCGACGGTCACTATTGACACAGTGAGCGGAAAGTGTTGGCAGAAGAATTGACAAAGTCGGATTTTATTGTGATGACAGGTGAAGTAGACTAGAGGTGTGACTTGTCTTATTTGCTCTGGTCAGATGAATTGACCAGGAGATCCTAGCGTGGGAATTCAAACAATTGTTGTACAGTCACTGACTGACAGTGAATATACACCCACAAGGGAGGAGCTATGACATCCTTGAATGAGAATGATTTTAGGCGTAATGTAGGAGGAGCTTGATAACAGTTATAAAGGGGTGAACTATAGGTCTGGTAAATGAGATCCTGTCGAGCACATGCCATCTGTTGGGCTTAACCTAAGCTTGAGACAGAACTTTTGGCATCGTGGTTTCATTTTTCCAGGTAAGATCGAAATTAGGTTCAAATCTATATTTTATGATAGAGATCTAACTGTCTTTTTGCTCAAGTGTGTGTCTTCATCACTTTGTAATACTCCTAGGCGGACATTTCTTCATTCTCGTAGGGCACTGTCACATTGCTTTATATCCTATTTGATAGTGTCATGAATGTTTTTCGTGCACATGTGTTTCAATGTTGTAAAACCTAAATGTTGTTGTTGCCATTGACATTTAATGAACTATCATGTTTTTGAAATCACAAGCGTGAAGATAACTTTGGCAATCTTTTCACGTGTGGTTAATGTGAATCTGTATTACATACAGCTAACACACTGAAATGTGTTTAACTCTCGGGAGGCTAACGCGGAGATTGATCCCGGAGAGTAAATCCACGAGATTTGTTATTTGATTCGCCCCAGAACTATTGTTAGCATTCTGGGCTCGTCGATTGTTCCAAGCATAGATTCCAGAACTGGTTCTGTCTGACTGATTGTCAATTTGAGTCTGTACGAGAGATGGCACCTGACGTAGAAGACTTGACTATCATTACAGGACGTGTAGAGGAAGGCAGAAGATGTAACAGTTGGAATGTGAGACATAAGCCCTTCCAAATTGGACAGGAGTGAATGTGAGCATGAGGGAGAGATGAAATGTTTTATTTACCTAAACATGCTTGATGTTAGTATATAATATACATGCTTAGTGTACATCTAGAGCAGATACTACAAATATGCGCTTGTTTCTTCATTCTCCAGTTCCCACATTGGGCAGGGACTAGTAGGCATCCATTATTTGCCGACCGTCGAGTGTAACGACCTGCAGAAAGCAGTGAGGACGACAAACTGGAAAAGATAGGCAGGGTCTCAAGCCGAGAACTGTCCTGACGGTGAATTCTCCTACTAGGAGTTAAGTATATGTACAAACTGTCATCATTCACATAACCTAAACTCTACTAGCCTAAACAAGTTCATTTTATTTTAGTCAGATTTATTAAATAAATCTTTGTGATGTTGTTTAAACAGAGTTGAGTAAATTGTGTACTTAGGTTCAAGTGTCTTTGTGCATATTAGTTTACTTCAGCTAACAAATATTTAAATCACTTGATGGGGGCTTTTAAGCAATGCCAGGAGAGGAGTCCAGTCGCAGGGGTTAACTGAGCACCTGGATTATATCACAGTGGGTTTATCCAGATATCTATCTATCCCTTCTCCTACTCCTGTGGATACAAGTACAGCAACTTTCATTTTATGGAACGAGCCACTCGCTGTTTTCTTGGCTATCCAGGACTGTCTAGGATCAACATAGCTTAGATAATAGTCCAGTTTCTCACGTGGGTGGGCATTGTTAAGGTTCATACCCACACCCTCACTATATCAGTGTATTTACCCACGTGGGCGCGCGACATCGCTCAGTCTGCGGGACTGTTTGTTTCGCGGTGGTGTGGCTGTGGACTGACTTGGTACTAACACAGATGAACAGTGCAACAGCTAGCGGATAGCCAACTAAACAGGAACCAGGACCCAACAGAACCAGAACTTAGGCAACAAATGAACAAACTCAGGTGAAAGTGCTCACCACAAAGGAAGATAAATAAATAAGATAGCAAAGGAACCGTCCTTGAAAAAGCAGGCCATGAGGCGGCTAAAAAAGGACTAAGCTTGGAATTTTTGTTTGATTTTATACGATACGATACGATACGAACGCGGTTTATGTGACCTCTCCACGGTGATCCTCACCCGCATGGTGGCACATTGTGTCATCGGGTGTTTATCGCTTGTGTGATGTCCTGGTGGGGTAGAAAGTCACTCAGTCAGTTCCGCTACTGATACCTGCCCAAGATCATTGTGTGACAAGACTTGGCTTCCATAAACCATCTACATACCCATAAGTATGACCACAGTCATCCTAGAGATAGGCTTGACGTATTCCCTCTAAGTCTGAGCACATCTGCCGGAGGGACAGAAAACGAGAACTGCAAACAAATAGGCCAGTAAAACGGATGTACACGCAAAACTCAGGTCCAGGTAAAAACCAGAAGTCTAAATGTAGGAACAACCAGGACTTCCGTCGGAATTCACATTTGCTGAACACGAAGAGGAAGAAGAAGAAATACCCATAAATACTACTCCACTACTATTGTAGCAATAGACTGGTCTTCTTCATTTGTGACGAACAAAGCTAATTAATTATTACCGAGGAAGGGACATTTCCCTGCCGTACGCCATGGTCATCATCGTCACCAAGTGACTTGCTGACTGGCTTGGGCGATTACACCTTTCCACAATCTGTGATCTGCAGTGTATCAATTCGTGTGTTGATATCTCCTCATGCCATGACGAAAGGCCGTCAAGAATCTTCTCGAGTTGTCTTCCTCTGTCTCTCCTTCCATAGATTATTCCGACGGTCACAACATGTTCCATTTTCCCTCTTCTCATAAAATGGCTAAAAATTATGATTGTCTTTTTTTCTGATGTTTGTAATGAGTTGTCTCCGAGCATCCGCTTCTTTCAAAACATCTGCATTGCTCCTCTTAGCTGTCCAAGAAATTCTATTGATTCTTCTGTAAAACCACATCTTCGAGGCATCAAGATATTGTTCGGCTTGTTTATTAATTGTCCAGGATTCACAGCTGTGTGTTAAAACTGGCTCTATATAGCATGCGTGAATTCTTTTCCTAACCTCAAATGACATGGATTTATTGCACACAATGTTCTTCTTATTATAAAATCAAGTTTTGTCTTGTCCTATTCTGTTCTTTATCTCTGTGATACATCTTCCATCGGATGTTATCCAAGTCCTTAGATACTGGCATGTTGTCTGTAGTTAGATAATATTCAAAAGGCTTCCAATTGTATTAATAGGGGTTGTTGATATTTTTGATTGTTTGTGGAAGGGGAGCACTGAGATTGTAGAATCAGTATATCCGGGAAAGCTAGCCCAGATAGCCCCAAGAAATCGGATGTGTCGGTCGAAAGGCGCAAATATCGCAGCTGTGCTGTAAACAGACAGATAGCATTTATATCACTAGGATAAACTATGAAAAAAGTAGAAGAAGAATCAATGTATATAATAAATAAATAAACATGTTTTGATCAGCACTCATAGAAAGAAGTAGAAGGACACACTAGATAAACAACGCAGAATTCAGATGCCTAATTAATCTCCAGTCTTAGTACACTTGTTCCTGCAGCGAGGCGCTTTGGTCATATACAAATATACTGCCGGTATGGTAAACTTAAGCTTTCAATTCGCATGGGTCTAGTTCCCTGTGCATCATAATGGGAATAATAGCTAGCTCTTTATGTTCAAAGACTTTAACACTTTAACACAAGACCCATTTGGATGTTTTTTGTTTTTTTAAGTATCCAGAAAACATGAGTTATTAACCCTTTGCTCGGTACTATGGATATCGCAACCCTTCGACCTTGACCCCATTATAGGTACCGTGAATATGGGGGGGGGGGGAATGTGGCTTTTCTGCCTACCCCCGGGCGTGAACCTGGACCACAAGGAGTTCGTCACCCATCCGCCGCGAAGTCAGCTTTAACCAACTACGCTAGCGAGCCAGGTTTTGGATGGCATATAATCCTTTAGTATGGTTAGACGTTATGTCAGATAGCATAGGTTGCACTAGTAGAGAAAATGCACAGGCAAGGAATAACTGTATGGCAAATCACACCAATTGTGTCTCTTCCAACGGCTGCCCGCACTTCTCAAGACCTCAATCAGTCGCACTCTGTCGACCATATTCGGATTCGTCGGTCATCTTCAAATTCGATGGCCATCTTCGTACTCGTCAGCCATCTTCATACTCGTCAGCCATCTTCATACTCGTCAGCCATCTTCATAGTCGTCAGCCATCTTCGTACTCGTCAGCTATCTTCGTACTCGTCAGCCATCTTTATACTCGTCAGCCATCTTCATACTCGTCAGCCATCTTCATATTCGACGGCCATCTTCGTACTCGTCAGCTATCTTTGTACTCGTCAGCCATCTTCATACTCGTCAGCCATCTTCATACACGTCAGTTATTTTCGTACTCGTCAGCCATCTTCATACACGTCAGTTATTTTCGTACTCGTCAGCTATCTTCGTACCCGTCAGCCATCTTCGTACCCGTCAGCCATCTTCGTACCCGTCAGCCATCTTCGAATTCGTCCGCCATCTTCAAATTCGTCCGCCATCTTTGTACTCGTCAACCCTCTACGCGATCGTAAACTTTTTCGTACTCATCAGCCAACTTTGTACTCGTCAGCCAACTTCGTACTCTTCAACCATCTTCACACTTCTAATCTATCTTCTTACTCATAATCCCTGTTTACGTGAAAGAATACTAGCCTTCACCGGGGTTTGAACCCGGTACTCCAGCACTCGAGGCGGATGTCGTAGCTCGAGACCACTCAGTCCCCCAAGGACACAGCTCCACAGTTCTTGTATGGTGCCGCAGTATAACTATTCTGTATAGCTAGACAGTTAAATATGGTTTTCGTTATGTGCACGTGTTTAAAACTCAGCCTTGAGATGTCCATCCCACAGGTTGCAATTCTAGAGGGGTGGGAAATATACAACCAAATTATTTAAGCCACTATGACTAGAATGAATTTTTTTTTAAATTCAACAGAAGGCTCTTTGAGTTGTTTACAAATACAATATGTTGGACTGTACAGATCCCAAGCCACCGGAAAGCTGCCGTTACTGTGTGTTTTAGGTTTCTAACTATATTCATT
This sequence comes from Candidula unifasciata, assembly GCA_905116865.2. Taxonomy (NCBI): domain Eukaryota; kingdom Metazoa; phylum Mollusca; class Gastropoda; order Stylommatophora; family Geomitridae; genus Candidula; species Candidula unifasciata. Next base: position 16,800 of record CAJHNH020002959.1, read on the forward strand.
TATAACAGGTGACTTTTATAGCATTGTGTTTCTTGTCTTTTCTGTTTACTTCCACAGCCATATCCTTTTCGCGGTGGTCTCTCTGTTGAATATTTGATTACATTATAATGATCGCAATGTTTAGTCTGCAGTAACTGCCAAAGGCAAGCTCAAGAAACAAGACAGACTCCTGTGCAGAATTTTTGAGCGCTTGCTCGTCCCTGTTTCCCTGTTTGTACTATATGTTTATTGGGTAATCACTAGCGTTTTCTCTAATATGGTTTACAATTTTATTAAAAATTTCCCTTAACTGACTGAAGCTTTAAATATATATTGTTGTTATAAAGTCTATTAGAAAGCAGAAGAAAAAGACGAAGAAGAAGAAGAAGAAGAGAAGAAGAAGAAGAAGAAGAAGAAGAAGAAGAAGAAGAAGAAGAAGAAGAAAAAGAAAAAGAAGAAAAGAAGAAGAAGAACATGAAGAAGAAGAAGAAGAAGAACAACAACAACAACATCAACCTGAAGCATTCATATTAGAAAATAGCTTTGCACTAAACATATCGCAGTTGAAGATACAATATTGACTCGTATTCACCTAACTCAACGGAAACGTGTCATGCACAGATTTCTTCAGAAGGGCTTATAACCTCTCCAGCGGTCGGTCCTTCGGACTCCTGCCCTCATATGTACTAGACAACCCTTGCATGTGCGTACATGTGCAAGCGACTGTGGGAGAAACACTTGCAGTGTGTGTGTGCGCGTATGCGCGCGCTAATCATCACGTAGTTACGTATCGATGTCGAGGATATACAGTTAGGTAATGTTACATTAGAATCGATTATAGTTTAGAAAGAACACTAACGGGGAGTATTATTCTTGGAAGAAGAACACCTTTTAAAAGACATGCAAAAATAAACAAATGTATACGAGAGACAAAACTGCAGATACAGACAACTTCTGATTCGAACGAAAGAAAAAAAAAAGTCATAACCAGCTTAATTACTCACACTTCGGTCGTTGATGACGAACCGGAATCGACGAAGAACAAACTCGACCTTAAAAGGCAAATAATAAATCAAAATAAATTTAAAAAATTTAAAAAATTTAAAAATAAAATAAAATAAATAAATAAATAAATAAAAAATAAATAAATAAATAAATAAATAAATAAATGCACGATACGTTCACGTCACTAGCGCTGCTGAAAATCTGTGTAGACACAAAATTGTTATAGACCAGTCCGTTATGGGTCAACGGGTGACGTGGCTAACATTACACCGACCGCCTTAACTTCCATAGACACTTTTTTGTACCTGTTTTAGACATGGTCGACATGAGAGCCCAGGCCAGTTATACGAATTTGACTTTAGTGGATTCGAAGTCAGTAACTTTTAGCTGTACCCAGTTGTGGAACCCTTGAGGCCGCAAATAAAACAAATGAATAAACAAGAAACGATCATGGCTCATAGAAAGAATCTTCGTCAATCTAAATTTATATTGCCTATGGTTCTATGTTAATGGCTTGAAATCACTTATGTCCGTATTCCATAGTTGTGGATTCAAGCTGTATAATATACCTGTCTTATAATTACACATGGGGTGGGGGGAGGGGGGGGGGTCGAGTGTTCATACTTATTAGTACACCTGCTTCTGCGGCAAGGTGCTGTCGCCATTTGGAGGTGACAGGTTCGATTCACGGGGTGGTAACTGTAGCTTTCAATTGTTATGTTGTCTAGTGTGTCCTCTTGTCTCTCTACTTCTTTCTACGAGTGCAGGTCTTGCCTATTTGTTCATTATATCAGTGGGCTGGTGGGCAAGCGACTCAACTCTGCGAGACCACGGCTTCAAAATCCAAGTGATGTTCTTGGAAAACGAGTTCATTATTTTACTTTTACTGATCTACTTTACGCTCGGTTTTATCTTTCCACTCATTATTACTGGGAGTCGCAGTGGCGTAGTAGATCGGAAGGTCGTGGGTTCAATGCTTGGCGGAGACAGACTTTAATTTTAAAAAATAACCTTGGCGCTCAGGTCGACCCAACATTGAGTGGGTACCGGGTGCAGTCCCGGGAAGTAAAGGTGGCCGGCGTGATGCTGATCACATCACCCATCTTATGATGATTGGTCTATAAAAAATACATGTCTAGTCCTATATGCACTATACGCCTAAAGGTGTGGAAAAGGGACCTTCACTTTACTTACTTATTATTACTACCGCTTCGACCACAAATAAAGTTTATGCTGTTTCTGTTGTTGTTGCTGCTACTGATACTTTTATTAGCAGCAACAAAACAGCAACAACAAGAACTACTACTACTACTACTATTTCTACTACTACTACTACTACTACTACTACTACTACTACTACTACTACTACTACTACTACTACTACTACTACTACTACTACTACTACTACTACTACTACTACTACTACTACTACTACTACCGCTGCTGCTGCTGCTGCTGCTGCTACTACTACTACTACTACTACTACTACTACTACTACTACTACTACTACTACTACTACTACTACTACTACTACTACTACTACCACTACAAAAACTGCTAACTCCAACATCACCACCACTATCTTTTCTGTTTTTATTACTGTTAATGCAACTACCGATACCGCTACCACCACTACTACACCTCCGCTAATAACAAAAATAGATTTTCACTGTAGTTCAAAGTATTTGAGTTAACCTAAGCATTTCACACTAACGTTAAACTAGGCAAAACAGGATACCCTTAGATGTTTCCTCTCTCACATCTAGATTGTACATCAGAAGATGGTTTGATTTGATTTCCAGGAGCATGGTTGTTGCACACTGCTTAATGCAACAGTGCTCCGATCTATTCGTTAGCTCACTCGTGTTGGATCTCCATCGCAAGGCTAGGATATCTCAGTTTGTATCTAATATCTTCTTCTTCTTCTTCGCTTTTACCAGCTGTAAAACTCTTGTGGAAAGTTCTGGTTGTCCCTCCACTTCTAGACTGCAGTCCTGTTCCAGAACCTCAGTATTGCATGTGCATCCGATTGACAGATCTGACGGATTTGTGTGCAGACTGTTGGTTCCTTGCCTCTCAGGCAGATGCACTCTGACTTCGAAGGAAGCTTCCAATAAGTCAACTCTTACGACATGCTTTTGGGTAGGCAGTGGGTCTATGCTTGTATACCTTATAATAGGTCCCTGGAAGCCACACAGGGGTGTATCTAATATGCACTTTACAAATAAATATTGCGGTACATCTCATATCTTTCCTTTCAGGAGGTCTCTGTACTTTTGACCAGTGCTTAACTTGACAGTCAGCGTCTGTGGCTTAGGCGTTGCTGATGCGTTTCGTAATGCTGGGGTGCCGGGTTCGATCGCAGCTGCAGGCCCTGCGCTTATTTCGATAGTGGTATCGTGAGCGGACTGCCAAAAAAGCTATGGCAAACTACTGGATGCAAAATGTGCCTTAAAAAACCGCAACAGCCAAAAAATGCCGTGGTTGGTTCTGCAACGCTCTGTAAAGGCAAATAGCTTTTTTTTTTTTTTACTTGACAAATTATCCCCTCTTGCTCATAAATGTGACCAGGGCTTCCCAAACTTGACAAGTGGTCCACAAATGAGGTCAGTTACGGCCAAACGAAAAATGATATAACCCTCTTACTCCGTTATAACCAACAGGAATCAGGTAGCCAACTCCACAATCAACTCAGTTACCAACATATCAACAGCTCAGCAGTCAACATAGTCAGCCATCCACTTTCACATCACCAGGGCACATTCATGTCCGGTCATTTTCTTCTTCTAATAATCCAGTTGTAAGGAAAAGACAAGCACTGTTCTTTGGTCACGTGATGAGATTAAGGGTTTGGAGAATATTGTGACGACTAGGAAGATTAACGGTAGAAGAGGGAGAAGCCGGCCTAGAGAGAGACGATCACCGATGGACTGCGACAGTGGCACGGAGGAATATCAACAATAGAAATGATCCTGAGGGCGAAAGACCGTGATCTGTGTATATAAATAAACGCCTATGCCAGTCGGCAAGTCACGTGGTGATGATAATGACGACGAAAACAGTTAGCATCCCAGCACAGTGCACCGATCCTGTAACTGCCTGCAGGTGGGTGGTTACCACTTTTAGGGTATGTTGGGCACGGTGCTGGGTCTTGAGCACGAGGATGTAGGGCCACCATGGCCACAACATAAAAAAAAAAAAAAAATCACATGACACGAACTCAGGTCTCCCGAATAATAGCTTGGCGTCCTTGACCGCTCGACCAGATGTTCCTCAATTCTGTATCATCCATACAAAATCAATTTTGCACAATCATACATTGCTATAAATTCCCCATTGTATTTGCGTGTGTGTATGTGCGCGCGTTCGTAAGTGCGCGAGTGCGAACGTGCGTGCGTGCGTGCGTGAGATTTTTAAATTAATTTGCGGCAACATATTTTCTTTTTCATGAATTGGACCAAACGCTCGTTTACTGGGTACAAATGCAAACTTTACTGACTATTTTTTTTGTTTTTTTTTGCCGTCTGAATTGTATACACCTAGAGATTAGAACATCTCTTGATGGATGGCAGAACAAAGGCCAAATCCAGTTGTCCTCGTTCAACCTAACATAGAAGTTATAATTATGGCAGGCGAAACGGCTACTTCAGTCTGGTGTAACTTGAAATACTACACCCGTGAGCAATATTCACAATGAACTTTCACCTTTTCGATTTTCTCTATCACTCTGTCAAAAGTATTTAGTAAGGTGATAATCTGAAACCGCTGAGTCTGGAATGATCTTTGCCTGGTTTTGGAAGTGGGATTAGGTAGCTGTGTACCCGATCCTAGGGTACTGAAGTTGTTCTGATGCTTTTAGTTGAAGTGAAAAGCCATCTCTCTCAACGAGACGGGTGTACAATCAGACAGTTAGTGGTGTCGTCGGAATTGGAACTCCTCTCTTGCTGCTGAATATAGGGACGGAGCAGTTATGAGAGTGTCATAAGTGCTGTGATGTCTATTCCTAATTCAACATTTAACCTTTTAGAAAGGTCCCGCAGAGAAACGTGTGGCAGAACACTCAAGATGTTTAGGTTGTCTTGCAGGAACCATGGTTCGAATCCTCGGTAAGATTATCGAGGGTATCTTCAGCTACAGAATATAAGTTCAGCAGAGCTATCGGCAAGTGATCAGATGCTCAACGGAGAAAGATCGAGCCATTAAAAAAAAATCCAATGCAATGAAGTCGACCCCCTCGTATTTATGAACACCTTTATATAAAAATAACTAAAAACAAAGTCTGTAATCAACTAGGCGCATACAAGGCAGTTTTCAATACAGAAGCCAAAAGCATACCTTATATTCACACTGCTCTTTCTTGATAACTGAGTCCAAAGGTTCTGGTGACGCTTTTAAGATTAAATCCTTAAATCAAGTTTCATAATTCCCATGCATTCAGTTAGGCAAAATTCTGGCCAAATACTTCATGTTGCCTCGCTACATGTACATATACATGTAAACGCCAATGACTTTCAAGTACTGTATGTATACAAAGAGGGCAATAATACTTAGAGTGCTGACACATATGTTTCAGATGTAGTGCATATATAGTTAATGGAGCAGCACTTGAAGGCACTCATCTGAAAAGGGTGTTGGTTTCAAGTCTAGAGTTCTGGTTACCACCAAAAAACACACACACAAAAAAGTTGACATTCTTAGAGCGTTTGCTGTATGGACAAGGCTGGTGGATAAGGAAATGTCTCTGACAACAAAGTGGAAAAGGCAGATAACATTACGGTGGATTTTGGGTAGCAGTTAGTTACGTATCCTTTACAGCAACGGTTCTCAAACTGTGGGTCGAACGACCGTTTCACAGGGGTCGCCTAAGAATACCGGAAAACACATTTTCACTGAATTTATAAAGTATCAACGAAAAACAAGTGTATGGTCGGGGGTCGTCTTGTACGGTCGGGGGTCGTCTTGTACGGTTGGGGGTCGTCTTGTACGGTTGGGGTCGTCTTGTACGGTTGGGGGTCGTCTTGTAAGGTTAAGGGTCGTCTTGTACGGTTGGGGGTCGTCTTGTAAGGTTAAGGGTCGTCTTGTACGGTTGGGGGTCGCCACAACACGAGGAACAGTATTAAAGGATCGCGATATTAGGATGGTGGAAAACCACTGCTCTACATGATGTTGGAGAACCAGCGAAAAGCTGTTTGTAAGTTAATTAGGCAATATTAAGTTCTGTTGTTTGCCATTACTCGCCGAGCAGTCAACTCTAGATACCACTGTCGAAACAGACGCAAAGCGGTCTCTTGCCTATTCGCCTGCAGTTGGGATAGAAAACGACACCTCGCAACGATAAAGCGCGTTCGCAAACTCCTAAGCCACAGTAACCGTTAACAATGTAGACACCGTTAATGCGAAGATCTTTAGACTTGTCAACAACAGAGTCTCGAAATAGTAAAGGAACAAATCTTGAAGTTTGAGAACAGTCCCTCCCCCCCCCCCCTTTCCCCCTCCCCACCACCCTCAACAGCCGCATTTAGCCGAACGCTGAACAAAGATAGCTGTGGTAAGAGAAGAAGATAATGGTACTGATGAGGACTTAGTGCGTATTCATATTAAACTTACTGTCTAGGATTCTTATTCTTTGCGTTCACCAGCTGTAAACTGGCTGAAAGTTCTGGTTGTTCATCCACTTCTGGACTGCAGTCCTGGTCCAGAACCTGAGCATGTGCATCTGTTTCACAGATATGACTCATCTGTATGCAGACTGCTGGTTCTTTGCCTCTCCGGCAGATGCACACCGACTTCGAAGGCTGCTCCTATTTAGTCGACTCTTACGGCATGCCTATGGGTAGGCAGTGGGTCTATTCTCCCCCCCCCCCCCTATATAATATGGCCCCGGAGCCCACAAGGATAGTCTAGGATTGAACGCCATGTTTTAAAACGGATTATATAAATACTGTGCATTAAGCAGCGTGACCACAAGCACAAACACAATTCTTCGCAAAGTTCACGACCCCTGTCCTAGAAGGTTCACAGAAGGCATTGAAAAATCAGATCCAAACCGGCTCCATTTTTTTAGAGATAATTCACCATGTTCTACCACCGGATGTACAAGTTCTTCTTTTATCTGCGCAGTACAAACTCCACGGTCCATGCAATGAACGTTCATAAATCAGGTAAGATTGATTCTGTAGTAACTCTAGCGGGACTGTTAACGGTTCCCAAAATGTAAGACACGACGCATTTTATGGGGTCAGGAGATTAAAGGAGGAAAAAAAAAAGTCAGGGGGGGGGGAGGAGGGGAGGGCAGTTACGCTTATACATATTGCTGTAAGGGAAGAAATACTTAAGAGATCTTGACTTCCGGGGTGAGGGGGGGGGGGGGGCGCTAAAAACTAATGATAGCAAAGAGGAAACTAATGACACCAGAGAGAACATTTAATACACACAACAACTTTCAGACAGAATACACATTTTCATGACACGGCACAGATTATTTAAAGACGTAGTTCAAATTCTTAGACAGCGCATCCCTTTGTGGCTACTCAATTCCTAAGCTAGAATAAACCACACAATATGTCTTTGTCCCATAACAAAAGCTGAACAATCAGCAGTCACAGTAAAGCCAACTGCATGCACACGCATTAAATGCATAAGGCTGCTGTCAAAGATGCCAATACCAACAGCATGCAATTAGGTGCAGTTCAACAAAGATGTAAGAAACTGTCATGGTAATGCAGTCAATGCCCATAAGTCACTGCATTCTGTCAGTTCTGGCCACAAGTCATTATCAGCACAAACTACATTGGGCACAGACAAAAAGTATTCACCATGAAATCCACAGAAACTTAGAAACCACGTATCAGTCTGTCCGTCCGTCTGTCACACGAACGACTCCCAAACGGTGATCAGTAGCGACGTAAAATTACGGAGGCCATTCAGACTACTATGTCTAGGCCAACTATGCTACTGTCAACAACGTTTCTACGTCCTCCAAACTAATGCACAATCGATAAACATTAAAATTTATTATAGTAATCTACTTTTATTATCCCATATTTTACACCCCTTAAAGAATAAGTTTGAAAAGAACTATATTTCGTATTATCTCGTTTGAGACTGGAAGTGGAGAGTTAACTGTCGTGTTCCCTTAGCACTGGGAACCGCTAGAGCATAGTGGTTAGCCGCAATGGGTGCTACCACCCTGCGAGGGCGTGGGGTAGCCAAGGGGTTGGTGGGGGTGGTGAAGCGGCCCGAAAAGGAGAGGGGCCGTAGGAGTCTCGGCGGGCGTAGTTAGAGGCACTGAATAAACAAACTAAGGCAACAGTGAAGAGAAAGAAGAAGTAGAAGACGGTAAATGGCATTGATAACCCGGGCGAAGCTGGGAACTTAAATCTAGAATATTTATACAATGACGGGTGTTTCTGGGGATGGAATCTCTTTACCTATAAGTGATGAAAACAGTGTTTTTTTTTTTTTTTTTTCTATTATTTGTCGTGGAGTTTTAATATTTTTAATGCATGATTTCTCTAGTTTTACTATCAGTAATGGGGCCACCGGCGTCCGTGGCTTAGGCGTAGCGAGTCCGACTTGTAATTCCAACGTACCTCGATCGAAACCCACTGTTGGCTGCGGGGATTTTTATCATGTTTAGGGCGTCGCAGGTCGACCCAGCCTAAACTGGGTACCAGGATGTATGTCCTGGGGAAGTAAGGGCGGCCGACATAATGCTAACTACAATACCCACCTAGTACCGATTGGTCTGTAAAACTAAGGGTGCTTTTCCCATATTCCCGATGCGCCTAGGGCGTGAAGAAATATCTTTACTTTACTTACTTGATGGGGCAACTCTGTTCAGAATAATTCGCCGAAGAATTCACTAGCTAATGATAATAGTAATGACATTACTAGTTTCCTAAATGACCTTTTCTGTTAATATTACGATAGTAGGTTTTATTCCCAACCCTGCTGAATTTTTTTCTTAATTCCAGATTTCATGAAAATCTTGTACGACAATTTTAACGCTTTCATCTCCGCCCCTTTCAGCATTTCAGACTAAAATGATTACCATGAAATTTGCTACGACTTAAAGACGACCCCTGAGATGATGTAAAGACGACCCCTGCGATGATGTAAAGACGACCCCTGTGATGACGTTAAGATGACCCCTGTGATGACGTGAAGACGACCCTGTGATGACGTAAAGACGACCCCTGTGATGACGTAAAGACGACCCCTGTGATGATGTAAAGACGACCCCTGTGATGACGTAAAGACGATCCCTGTGATGATGTTCACGACCCCTGCGATGACGTAAAGACGACACCTGTGATGATGTAAAGACGACCCATGTGATGACGTAAAGACGACCCCTGTGATGACGTAAAGTCGACCCCTGTGATTTCGTAGACGACCCCTGTGATGACGTAAAGACGACCCCTGTGATGATGTAAAGACGACCCTTGTGATGACGTAAAGACGATCTCTGTAATGATGCTCACGACCCCTGTGATGACGTAAAGACGACCCCTGTGATTATGTAAAGACGACCCCTGTGATGACGTAAAGACGACCCCTGTGATGACGTAAAGACGACCCCTGTGATGATGTTCACGACCCCTGTGATGACGTAAAGATGACGCCAGTGATAATGTACACGACCCCTGTGATTATGTTCACGACCCCTGTGATGATGTTCACGACCCCTGTGATGATGTTCACGACCCCTGTGATGATGTTCACATCACTCATCGGGCGCAGACTGGCCTATGAAAACAAATCTAGCATCAGATGTCCCATGAAAAAGTAGTGTTAAAAATGACTTTCAATGTTTTTCATTACAGCTATAATTACAAAGTTTCAATAACACCAGAAAATGCTGAGCATGTGCTCCAACACTGTCAGCGGTTTGCTGCCAACAGAGGTACAGTCTGGCCTGTTTCAACTGTGTGTTACACGAGAAGATATGGACTATACTATATCTTTCATAAAGACTACCTGCCTCCTGATATAGGTTTTATGACAGAAGGATCGAAGAAGAAAGACGGGGAAAATAAACAAAAGAATGCAACATAAACAAATTTGTCAAAGAAGTATACGTTATAGAATTATACTCTACCTGTACTAAAATACGGGCAACCAAATAATAACTGTTATTCTGGAATATTAAATTACTCCGCTGCAAGCAAACCACAAACGTTAACTACAATTTTCCCCGTCCAAAGACCGGAAAATAGAATGACGCCCAGTTTTAATATTGTCCGTCAACGGATGTGATCCTCTTCACTGTAGACGCGAGCGGCCAGATAGCCAAGAATAGCCGCCAAGTGCCGGCCAAGTCAGCGGTCCTAGCTGAGCACTTCACGCCGCTGACGTTGTCAGCCAAAGGAACTTTTTCCCTTTCATCGCTTGCATCTGGTTTAAAACTGTAAATTACTTTCTTCCGCTGTTTCAAGATTTCCTTGAAGGAAACTGGTGCCCGAAGGTCAGTATACAGTCTTCATTCTGAAAAGGAGATGAAAAGTAGATGGCGAGTAGACATAGAGGCAACGGTTATTTATTTTTACATATCCGTCAATGGAGACGTTACAATGGGACTTGTCCTGTATTGTCGTTAGGCGTGGGCGGTTGTGGTTTGCCATATGATACAATCACGAGAATCAAAGAACAGGTCCGTGTTTTTGATCTGCTAATGTGGTCAAGCCATGCCGGCATCTCTCTCTCTCTCACACACTCTCTCTCTCTCTCTCTCTCTCTCTCTCTCTCTCTCTCTCTCTCTCTCTCTCTCTCTTCACTTCTTCTCTCCTTTTCATTAGGTTTCATTGCCGGCTCTCTAGCGGAATTGGCTAAACCGGATTTCGCGGAGACCGGGTGACGTACTCCTTGTGGTCCGGGTTCACTCCCGGGGGTAGGCAGAAAAGCCACATTTCTCCCAGATTTACGGTATTTACAATGGAATCAAGGCCGAAAGGTTGCGATATCCATAATACCGAGCCTAAGGGTTAACAACTCATGGCTTCTGGATACTAAAACAAACAAACAAAAACAAACATTAGGTTTCACAGTTGTTATTCAGTTTTCTGCGCGTGTGGGCTCCGATCTCCAATGCCCTATTTTGAGGAGAAAAATAACAGACCGACTGCTAAATTACAAGCATGACACAGAAAACGACCAACAAAAGCTTTGCTGAACTCGGATGTGTTAGGTCGAGAAAGGAACACAGATCGTCAACCTAGCGGTACACCACAACACAGTGTCCCAATAACCAAATAAACTAGAGAACTATGTTTTCCAGGTTTTTTTTTTTTTTTGGGTGCTTGAAAATGTCCAAAAAGTTTGACTACGTATTGTCTTTGGCAAGATCCTCAGCCGGTGCTGTAATCATTCAGTTCTCGAAGACAGAGTCAGTCAGCCAACAGCTGACGTGCAACAACTGGACCAGAGTCGCCAATCTTTTCTAGGTCGCGATCTCTTAAGAATATGGCAAGACTCACCCCTCCTCCCCAGACTTTCGTGTGTGTACATGGCAACCTCCGCTACCTCTTTTTTAAGTAATACCCCCCCCCCCCCCCCAATCCTGTTTAGTATATGGCACCACCCCTACGCCCATCTTGAATATATGGCACTACACATACGCCCACTTTGAGCACATGGCAAGCCCCCCCCCCTTCTGCCATTTGAGTATATGGCACGACCTCTACGCCCACCTCAAGTATATGGCACGACCCCTACACCCACCTTAAGTATATGGCAAGACCCCCACTCCCTTCCCTTTTGAGTATATGGCACGACCTCTACACCCACCTTAAGTATATGACACGGCACCTACACCCACCTTAAGTATATGGCAAGACCCCCACTCCCTTCTCTTTTGAGTATATGGCACGACCCCTACACCCACCTTAGGTATATGGCACGGCACCTACGCCCACCTTAAGTATATGGCAAGACCCCCACTCCCTTCCCTTTTGAGTATATGGCACGACCCCTACACCCACCTTAAGTATATGGCACGGCACACTACGCCAACCTTAAGTATATGCACAACCCCTACGCCTACCTTAAGTATATGGCAAGACCCCCACTCCCTTCCCTTTTGAGTATATGGCACGACCCCTACGCCCATCTTGAATATATGTCACTGGAAAGGTAACGGGTAGTGAGCATACTTTGGATCTTTTCTCCAGGCCAAGCTGGCGTGGTGGGTGATGAACAGGCAGACAGATTGGCTGGATCTGCACTACTGGGTGGTGAATTGATACATGACAAGGCAAATGTGGTCAAGGCCCTTTGAGAACCAGCAACGGAATCAGTAGAGAAACAAGATTATTATGGTCGGGAGAGAATGAGGCACCTGGGTATAACCAGAGGGTCTGGCCGGCTCACTAAACTCAGAGGAAAGGTAAGACGGACATATAACCAGACTGTGACCGGCACAGTCATTTTTGGAACTCTGCGCTGCCTGTTAAAGATGAGGACGAAGCATGCATGGGAATGCACTGAGTGCTGTGATGTCAATTCTGGACTCAACTCAACTCAGTCCCCATTTCTGGACGGGACTCGAAGATTCCGTCACGCATCTGCTGAGCTGAGTGTTTGGTGCGACACTGCTCGCTGTGGATTTCATGTTTATTGCTTCTTTTTCCTTGGCGTGGGTGACGGATTGCGTTTTTAAATGCACCAAAATGATGGTGGAGGTTGGGGTGGCCGATTACGATTTAACAGCGTGTTCTTAAACAATAATAGTATAATGTTGGCTTTCGTAACTGGCTTGCATCAATTGTTGTGCGCGACTTTTTAAGTATTGGCAATCGTATGGCTGCATAAGGCTTTAACTTTGCGCATGCGAGCTTCAATATATTGCTGGGACTGACATTTGAATCACTTATGTTCAACTTACTGCTGCGCCTGCTATAGCATCTAAAAACAACAACAACAGCAATATATACTTTCAAATAAAATGTGCGAATTTCACCTCAAGTGGGCGGACACAAAGAAAACAGTTGGGTGCTCAGAATGGTGCCATACCCCTCTCACAGATTTACAAGGAAGGCTTTGAGTGGCGTAATCTAAGTTTAAGTGTGTAGCAATGATAGCAATGATTATGTTGTATTGTAAAAATAAGTAAACCTTTTCTGAAACAATATCAACTGTATAGAAGAAAAATTATAAAAAGAAACCTTATAAACATGGTTAAAAATGGGAAGGGGGTGGTGAGGTCTTAAACCCTTTATACAATGTAGTTTAGGTTGGGGGTGGGTGGGGGTTGGGGGGGGGGGGGGGGGGGGGGGGGGGGGAGGGGGGGGGTGGGGTTGTACTAATTTTGTTAAAAGGTTAATCCATGTTTTTAGTCAACGAGACATATGAGCTAATGTAACCTTTTATATTTCTTTCTTCGTTGAGCATAATTTATGCTTTCTAAAATGAATAATCTAAGCCAAGTCGGAGGAGCTGACACAAGGAAAACTAACGAGGTTTCGCTGATTTCTTAATATCCTACCTGAAAGAGTGGAAATCCACAGGTCACGAGACAGTCTAATACTTCAGGGGTGGTAGATAGGCTGCATGCAGTCATTGGACCTAAGCTGCACTCTCTCGTGAGATGAAGGTAGATTCGGGTTAGGGTCAGTTCTAGATTTTTTTGGGTCTTTTAAAGCACCATAAAACCGGGAAACCATCTTACCACCATCTAAAAATGTGCACTGTACTGTGACGTCATCTAGGGTAGTATACTCCGAAAGACTCGAAGTTTCTCCTATAAATACTTAAATAACAAGCTTAAGTGATATCTACCCAAACCCAAAAACAGTTTTCAGCATTTTTTTTTTTCCGACCAAAAAAAAAAAAAAAAAACTTAAAATAAAACTATTATAAATGGCGGTCCGAATGGTAGTTAGGCAGACAAAAAAGTGAAATCTAGCTCTATCTGTTACGAGATCCGCTTGGCAAATAAAAAAATAAAAAACCGACAGAACATTTTCCGAAACACAGTAGAGGACACAGGGGCAAGATACTAAGTAGACGAACCGGTCGAAGAATGACACAGGAAGAAAAACACAATGAAGACAAGGATAAAAGGAACACACGGGGACAAAGACAGGAAGGAGCGGTCTGTGTATCAGGATAAGGACACAAAGCCAGAGAGCTGGGCACATACCACAATCTTATTCACGAAAGTGGCGCAAATAAACCAGGCCATAAATATAACCGGAGACAGCAGGTTGGACAAAGTGGAGTTATCTCCCCACCCCCTTCTCCAGAATTGATGATTATGATGATGATGACGAAAAGAGGGGGGGGGGGGTGTAAAATTGTTGACATCAAACAAAACAGAAATTACAGGTTAAAAAAAATGATATAACCTATCTAAAAATAATAATAATAGCTCAAAGCAATGTTAAAATAGAAAAAGAAGAATATAATTACATTATAGAGAAATAAATAAGACGTGCTCAGATAGGGCAACAAATAAATAAGAAGTAGTGCAACATAATTAAATTAAATTAAATTCAAGGTACAACAATTATGCATAGACAAATCTTTGATCTGACAGGAATGAAGATAAGATTAAACACATGATATTTTGAAATCAAAGATAGGAAATGTATTATTGAAAGATGATGCTTCAGTTACCAGAGAAATTAAATGATTACATAAGAAAATTACATGAGTTGAAAAAAACCCCGCAAAATTGTTATTTAAAAAAGGCGCTTAGATTGCGTAATTATATATGACAGTGTTTAAATCCACATCGAGCGTTCTTTGTTGTTTTTGTTTTTTAAATATTTACATTGGTTTCATGTTCATGAAAGTCATCCCCTTGTGGGATGCAGTTTTTCGTTATTTTAAAGCCCCACCCTGGCTTTTGCCAGAGCCCTAAATATAGCCATGCCATAATTATGGCCTAAGGGCTAAAGGAGGTTTCTGGGACCTCTCCACAGGTGATCCTCATCCGTATGGTGGCAACTTGGGTCCCCGGGTGTTTGTGCGATGTCCTGGTGGGGTACAGCGTACCTACCTATTTACCTTGGTTGCCATGCCAGGTCGATCCACATTAAACTAGTTACTGACTATGTCCTGAAAAGTAAAGGCAGCCGATGCGATGCTGACTATATTACTCACCAAGTAATTCTTGGTGCGACTTCTGCAACCGTCGATGATGAACTGCATTTCTAATGTCAGACTGTTTGTGTTAGCACTTCTGATGGCTACCGTATGCTTTTAATGCGTGTGTATGCTAGTGCATATGCTGAGACAGCAATCTGTCACTCTTTCCACAAGGGACTGCGACGAACGCTCTGTATGTTTTTCGTTGGCACAGGAGCGGAGCAACTATGGGGTGACTTGTTTGCTATGAAGCTGAAACTAAGATTACCAGATTACAAAGATTACTCGCCGATTGAACATTGGTCTTTACAAGTATGCGTGTATCATCATATACTAGTGGCGCCACTGGCATAAAATAAGCTTTAATATTAAACAATGTTGCTATCTAACTGACAAGATAGTCGAACAGTTTTTTTTAAAATTTTTGTTTTAATTCCCAGCATTGATTACCAGACGAAAATGAAACACCTTTTTTTATGGTGGCGTTGTGTAGCTAGCGAGGTGTAGTGGCCAGACGCTTCTTTGCGAGCCTGACGATCGTTGGTTCAAATCCGCGTCAACCCAAATTTCTGTTTATTCAGAAATAATCTTGGCTTCCACGTCGACCAGTCTTAAATGGGTACTAGATAAAGTAGGGAGAGGTAAAGGCAGCCAGCTACATTCTAAAAAGCCTATAGACGGGGAAAACAATCCTTTTCTTTTATGCCAGTGGCAAGGGGACAAGAAGCTTACTTTTTTATGCCAGTGGCAAGAGGAAAAGAATCCTTTACTTTTTTTATGCCAGTGACAAGGGGAAAAGAATCCTTTACTTTTCTGTTATACCAGTGGCAAGGGGAAAAGAATCATTTCATTTTCTTTTATGCCAGTGGCAAGTAGGTCATGCATGTAATGCTGGCACAGTCACCACTCAATGAACCATGTGAATAACGTCACACAGACTAACTTTTATTCCTAGGACAATTACCTATATCCATATTAGACTGGACCGACCAAAGAGCTCATGTCTTCTTCTTCTTCATACAGTTCACGCCGTGTGCCGTTAGTGGTCACACATCCATCGATATCCTTCTGTGCACTGTCAATGAGTTCTAACTAAGATGAACTCCCATAGTCTCTGTCGTGTGCCGTTAGTGGCCACATATCCATCGATATCCTCCTGTGCACTTTCAATGAGTTCTGACTCAGATGAACTCCCATAGTCTCTGTCGTGTGGCGTTAGTGGTCACATATCCATCGATATCCTCCTGTGCACTTTCAGTGAGTTCTGACACAGATGAACTCCCATAGTCCCTGTCGTGTGGCGTTAGTATACTTTCAATCAGTTACCTCACAGACGTTCTTCCGTGACATGATCTCCAACTCTCCAGCATCTTCTCTCTGGGTCTCTGTCACTTCCCCCACCAGCTTTCCCACTGTCACGATGTACTCCCGTTTTCTCACTCTCATGACATGACCCCTCGATGTTCTCCTTCTTATGCGGGCCAAGGTCAGTTTCTCCCCCTCCCCCAACCCCAAGCACACACAATTTCTAACGATGATGATTTGAACCTTAGACCTTCGGGTTGGCAGGCAAGTGTCTAGACACTGTCTATCGCAGCTTCAAGAATAAAAGTAAAAACAAAGATCCCCTTTCACGCCTTTAGGCGCATCGGGCATATGGGAAGAGCATCGATATTTTTTTACAGACCAATCGGCACCAGGTGGATAATGTGGTAAGCATGTGGACAGCCATCCTAGTACCCATTTTACTACCTGCGACGCCCCACACCATGATAAAAATCCACGCAGCCAGCAGTGTGTTTCGATCGCGGTACGTTGGAATTACGAGTCGGACTCGCAAAGCCTAAGCCACGGACGCCGCCCAGCTGCCAAAATAAGGTACTGAAATGATATATCTTTTTTTTAACGTTCATCAGCTGTAAACTCGGGCAGAAAGTTTTGGTTGTTCATTCACTTCTGGACTTTAATCTGTTCCCATAACTTCAGTTTAGAGTGCACACTCGTTTTAAAGATCTGGCTTACTCGTATGCAGACTGCTGGTTTCTTGCTTCTCATGTAGATGCACTCTGACTTCGAAGGAAACACCTAACTAGTCGACTCTTACGACATGTTTGTTATGGTGGCAGTGTGGGTCTATTTCAGCTGCAAAATAAGGCCCCGAAACCCACACGAGTGCAATTCTATAACACTCATGTTCTGAAACAGGACTGCAGTCCAGAAGTGGACGAACAACCAGAACTTTCTGCCGGAGTTTACAGCCGGTGAACGTGAAAAAGAAGAAGATATCGGAACTGTCCTACTATAGGGGAGCAGAAATCTGATAACAATATTTTAGACACAGAAACCAACAGCAATAAAGAAATCAACAAAAGAAAGAAATAAAAAACCGACTGAACAAAGCAATCAATAAAGTACCAACCAGCCAAACAAACAGCCTTGCCATCAACCAAACAACCAAACAACCACACAACCAAACAAGCGATCAGTGATGAAACATTAAACCAGCAAGTCAACAAAACAGTCAGGTGATTTATGAAGCATTTAACCAACAAGCTCACCAATCAGCCAACCAAACAAGTGATCAATTAAGCAATTAACCAACAAGTAAAGCAACTAAACAACCAACAAAGCGATAAATGAAGCATTTAACCAACTAGTCAACCGACCAGCCAAGCGATTTATTAAGTATTTAACCAATTAACGAGTCAATCAACCATACAACTAACCAAGCGATATAATAAGCATTTAACCAACCATTCCGCCAATCAGTAAACCAAAACAAGCGATTAATGAAGCAATTAACCAACAAGTCAAACAACCAACCAAGCAATCAGTGAAGCATTTAATCAACTATGGGGTGACTCATTTGCTATGAAGATAAAACTAAGAGTACCAGATTACCATATTTAACCAACCAGTCATCTAAGCAACCAAATAACTAAGCAATCAATAAAGCTTTTTATAAGGAGTAGAAAATTATAGGGAAGAGAAAAAGTTGGTAAGAAACAACAATTAGTTTATCTTAGCTTCACAAAATCGATCACAATAAACAAACAAAGGACGTTGCGGCGATTAGCCTTCATCAGCACATAAAGGACAACACAGTACACATACACAAATAGGCTCTAACTATGAAGTGACTACATAGGACTCTAATGTATAGAATAAACGATACTCATCTAGTGTCCCTGGCGAAAAAACTTCGTTCAATGGAATGACGGTCAGCCTATATACCTCCAACGCGCAGGTAGGGGCAAAAAAAGGGACGGGTTTGACGCCAACAGAGTACACTGAGTGTCTAAGGAGGGAGGGAGGGGTTGGCCTATAGGGCGTAACAGGGGTTGGGTTGTGGGGATGACATTAGTCCATCCGCATGGAATAAAAGTGGTGCCTGTGCTTGCAAACAAATATCGACAGACAGACAGACAGACAGACAGACAGACGGACGGACGGACGGACGGACGGACGGACGGACGGACGGACGGACGGACGGACGGACGGACGGACGGACGGACGGACGGACGGACGGACGGACGGACGGACGGACGGACGGACGGACGGACGGACGGACGGACGGACGGACGGACGGACAGACAGACAGACAGACAGACAGACAGACAGACAGACAGACAGACAGACAGACAGACAGACAGACAGACAGACAGACAGACAGACAGACAGACAGACAGACAGACAGACAGACAGACAGACAGACAGACAGACAGACAGGACAGACAGACAGACAGACAGACAGACAGACAGACAGACAGACAGACAGACAGACAGACAGACAGACAGACAGACAGACAGACAGACAGACAGATAGATAGATAGATAGATAGATAGATAGATAGATAGATAGATAGATAGATAGATAGATAGATAGATAGATAGATAGATAGATAGATAGATAGATAGATAGATAGATAGATAGATAGATAGATAGATAGATAGATAAGATAGATAGATAGATAGATAGATAGATAGATAGATAGATAGATAGATAGATAGATAGATAGATAGATAGATAGATAGATAGATAGATAGATAGATAGATAGATAGATAGATAGATAGATAGATAGATAGATAGATAGATAGATAGATAGATAGATAGATAGATAGATAGATAGATAGATAGATAGATAGATAGATAGATAGATCGATAGATGCTTCTCTCTTACTGTCAGCTATCAAATAGAGACAGTAAGGATGCTTGTTATACAAAAGTAATCAGTCGAGCCCGAGAGTAAGTTCTGATAACAACCAGAGTGTAAGGGAGCGATGAAGGGATAGATGGGAAAACAGCATGTGTGGATGGTGGTGTGGATAGGCGAGTGTGTCCTGGATAGATGGGTGGGTAGATGAAAGGATGGAATGATGGATGACTGTATTCGTAGATAAATGGAATGGTAGATGGATGGATGGGTGGGTAGATGAATGGATGGAATGATGGATGACTGTATTAGTGGATGAATGGAATCGTAGATGGATGGATGGATCGACCAAATATGAGATGAGGTAAAAACATGAGTCTAGTAACACAGTGCTTCTCTCTTACTGTCCACTATCAAATAGAGACAGTAAGGGTGATTTTTATACAAAGTATTGGTCGAGCCCAAGTGTAAGGCTGGTAACAGCCAGAATAGAAGGAAGCGGTGAAAATTAGCATTGAGTGGATGGTGAGATAAATGGTGTGGGTAGATGAATGGGCGGGACGATGGTTACGTTCGTAGGTAGATGCAATGGTAGATGGATGGATGGATCTGCCTATATGTATGCTGATATATTAAAACAGGTTTGTTGCTTTGTTTTAGTATCCAGAAGCCATGAGTTGTTAATCCTTAGGCTCGGTATTATGGATATCGCAACCCTTCGGCCTTGATTCCATTTTAAATACCGTAAAACTAGGAGAAATGTGGCTTTTATGCCTACCCCCGGAAGTGAACCCGGACCACAAGGAGTTCGTCACCCGCTCACCGCGCAATCCGGTTTAGCCAACTACGCTAGAGAGCCGGGGATTTAAACAGGTCCAAACAAGGGTCTCATACTGTGATGCTTCTCTCTTACTGTCATCAAGCAAGTAAAGACAGTAAGTGTGATTGTTATACAAAGTATCAATCGAGCCCACGCCCAACAACATCGTGTTGCCTGAGATACCTGCTGAGTAGGTAGCCGAGACTAGTGATGGATTGTACATCGGGTATGTGTGTAAAGAGACGTGGGGAGCGATGAATGGATGGACACATCGAATAATAGGCTGAGTGGATTGGGATGAATGAATGATATGATATATGGGTGGACTAGAGGATGGATGGGTAGATGGAAGGATGTATAGATGGATGGGTCTGAATGTATGTTAATCTGACATCGCGTGAACCAGGGTCTAGTGATGCAGTGCTTCTATCTGACTGTCAGATGTCACACAAAGACAGTAAGGATGACTGTTATACCCTTTATCTGTCGAGTCAGAACTGCATACCCCCAGTGTGTACACATACTTACCCACATACATACATACATAGATACATACATAGATACATACATACATACATACATACATACATACATACATACATACATATATACATACGAACAATGCGACCAGGGCTGCCGAAGTTGGTACTTTCATACAAATTTGGTACTATTTGAACCTTGCCGAGCAAAACTGAGTTTTCGTACTATGACCGGTGTTTAAGTAGGTCAGTTATGCCATGGGTCATGTAATTTCCAAGCCTTGTTATAGAGGAACAATATGAAAAATGGCATAAAGAATGGACGGAACTCATAGCCCAAGATCGACCAACTAGAAAACGCCAGGATTGGTTTACAATCTCAGAACAAAAATGTGAAATTAAAAACTGCTTTCAAATAATATTGAAATGTATGCCTAATCTGCTGGTATTACCACATCCCTATGCTGCTTTAGAAAAAAAAGTTTCTCTCTGCTCAACAATATTAGGACAAGTGAATTGCTTTTCTATGCATACTTACTTACTTACTTAGTCGCTCCTCTTCTACCTTGGGGTGTAGAGGTTTGCCAGAGAGATCGCCAGACGTCTCTATCAGCAGTTTTCTTTCTGGCTTTGTTCCATTCCAGTCCTCTGTCAGTCAGGGACTGTCGGATGTTGTTGTCTTTCCCAGCGCACCCTGGGGTCGTCCCAGAGGTCTGGTTCCCTGGTTCTTAGCCTCCCATGCTTGCCATGGTGGGCCGATTTTCTATCCATTCTGCACACATGTCCCAAACCATCGTAACTGTGACTGATCCACTCGGGTTAGTAAGGGCTGGGTATCAAGATCTTTGACGTATTGTCTGATTGCGGACTTTGTCCCTTCTTGTCACTTGGACCACCTTTCTCAGGTATCTCATTTTCCGAGGCCTGCAGCTGGCTTCTGTGAGCTGTTGTCATTGCCCATGACTCTCACACCCATAGGGTCAGGACTGGTACATAGGTAGAGCGGTAAAACAGCCATTTTCGTTCTCTTGCCAATTTCTCTTTTGCTAAGAAACCCTCGGTTTTATGGCCTGGAAGAGTCTCCCAGCAGCAGCTGCTTTTTCGTGTAGCCAGCTCAGTCTTAATGCCTCCATTTTGGTCTAATACAACTCCAAGGTATTTGAACTGGTTAACCTGCTCCAACGCATACTGACCCATCATGATCTGGTGTTTCTTCTCCTCTCTTGAGATCACCCATGGTTTTTAGTTTTAGTTTTGGGAGACACTGATGGTCATCCCCTTTCTTTTCAAGCTCTTCCTTCCAGACAAGTAAGTTTGGACTGAAGGTGTGCCTCTGATTTAGCTATCAGGGCCACATCGTCTGCAAAAGCCAGCTCTGATATACAGATTGGTCTCATCTTCCAGTACCCTACAGAGTACTTTCTTTGTCTTCTCCTTACAGGTCTTGATGACATCATCCATCATAAGAATGAAGAGGTAAGGTGAGAGAATATCAACCTTGTCTAACACCGCTGGTGGTCTTAAATTCTTCTGACTTTTGGTCTGCTGTTTCTTACATAATTTCTGCACTTTTTTTGTAGAAACTCTGTATTGCACTGATCAGGGGTGCTGGGATGTTTTTCCCTGCCAAGCAGTCCCAGAGCTTGTTCCAGGGTACCTTGTCAAATGCCTTTTTCCAGATCCAAAAAAAACATAAGTGAATCTCACTCTTATATTCCAGGGCTTTTTTTCACTCATCTGTCTCAGTGTGAAGATAAGGTCTTGAGTACTTCGTTTTGCTCTGAAGCCGCACTGGGCCTCGTCCAGCTGTGGCTCTACCAGACTTCTAAGTCTCTGCTCAAGAATTCTAGAGTAAACTTTTACCGGGAATGCTGAGGAGGGATATGCCTCTGTGGTTTTCACATTGTCTGTTATCACCTTTTTTTTAAATATAGGTATAATGATGGCAATCTCCCAATCTTTTTGGTATAGTTTTTTTTTGCTACACCAGGCTGCCTGGAGAACCTTCAGTAGAAAGGCGCTCACCTTCGACTCCCATATATATTTTGACCATCTCTGGTGTTATACCATCATGACCTGCTGCTTTTCCCAGCTTAATCTTCTCAATAGCTGCCTTCAATTCTTCCATCCTGATGTTATCTTCCCCATGATTGAATTCCTTCTCAGCAGTGAGGTCCATTATTTCTGGGTCATGACTTCCCTCAGCGCCGAGGAGCTCTGAGAAGTATTCTTTCCATCTGCCCATGATATCATTTGTAGAAGTAAGCAGAGCCCCCTTCCTTGTCTTTTATGAATTTAAGTGGGCACTCTTTCTCCTTCCTCATGTTCTTAAGGGTCTTGTAGAAACAGTTTTTGGTTTTCTCTTGCATTCTTTTTTCCAACTTTTTTCTCCAAACTCTTCCCATGATTTCTGTTTTTGCTTTTAAGCACAATATTTTTTGGTCTCTGTTCTGAGTGCCACATATTGTTTATATTTTTTCTATTTCTTCAGCTGTGTTCCTGGCTGCCAGGTATTGCTTCCATGCCCTTTTCTTTTCTTCCTATTTTCAATTTGACTTCTTCTGTCCACCAAGGTGTCCTGTGTCCCCCGCCTTCCACTTGGGACTTCACCACATGCTTCTACTGCAGCTGCTGTGAGGATATTCTTGAATCTGCACCAGAGAGTTTCAGTGTCCTCTGATGATTCTTCTTCTTCAGTTTCCTATTGCTTTTTCACTATAAGCTCCTGGTATCTAGCCTTAATATCTGGCTCTCTTAGCTTGTATGCTTTTAATCCTCATCCCTTCTTGGGTTGCTTGGTTTCTTGCATAGTTTTTGTCGGTGTTGCCTTGTTGGAGCAGTTCCTTTCTTTCAGTTGTTCTCTTTATTGTGACCAGATAGTGGTCACTTCCAATCTCTGGTCCTCTCATGACTTCTGGCAAATCTCTTCACAAGTCGCTTTGAATGAATGGAGCAGTTCAAAGAATTCTTCTTTACATCTACTCGCTCATCTTCATTTGGCCCGTACACAATGACAAAATTGACAATTTTATCTTCTTTCTTTCGATCTAACACCATTATTCGCTCTGAGATGAATTTCCAATCCCTTGATGTTACTAAACTTGATTCCTGGCCACAATACAGCCAACACCTCCCTGGCTCTCTCCGTCATAGGACACCACTGTAGAGCAGCATACTTCCATCGTGATCTGTGATTCCTTGCCCCTTTTTCTGGTTTCAGTCAGAGCCAAGACTCCTAATTTATCTTTGCTTTCCTCATCTCCCCTACTAACTCGTTTATCCTTTCCGTTAATGCCTTCTTATATTCGCATAAATCGTAGTCCCGTAAGCCATGCCAGTTCGGTCGCCGTTTAAGATCCGTCGGTTTTTCTCTCTGTAGTTACTTGTAATCGTGGTTTAAGGCAAACAGGTGCCTTGGCCTGTTGTGCCTTTTGCATGGTGGAGGGGCTGCCTCCTTGCGGCCTCCATGCAGGCCGTCTGGCTGATTCACGGTTACCCACTACTTCCGGAGACGCATGAAGCACTCAGGTTCAGCCAGACCCTCCTCCTTTTACAGCCGGGCTTGGGACCGGTCTAAGCGGAGTTTCTATGCATACTTCAAAAATAAATTCTTTGATTATAGTTATTGCTTCAAGTCTGTGAAAACCGTAACAACAGATTGGAAACACACAAGCGACAAAAATAGACGAAGAATTTCAATTATGATAAAATATACGGTAAACCAATTACATACATATATACATATACCCGTGTCTGTGTTAAAAAAAATTGATTTCTTTTTCTGTTCACTGAAAAAAAGGGGTACCTTTTGGGTCATTTCATAGTTAGTGCTATTCCCAAAAAGATTCCGTCAGCCCTGGATAAGACACGCCTCACGGATATCGACCTAGGCAAGTACGCCAAATTCTCCCCTCTTGATTCTTTGCGTCTGTACAATTTTATATATATATATCTATATATCTATATAGCTGTACCGAATAGGGATTTACACTATTCGGCCGAATACGAACAGTGGGACCAACTATTCGGCCGAATACGAATACAATTAGTGTAACAATTAGTGTAACAATTAGTGCCTTGCCGACTGGTGTTGACGATTTGCCTCGCCACAACCTGCTATCTCCTGCAGCATGCATCAGTTCGTGTGCTGACACACCTCCATGATATGCAACAGGGCTGTCAAGAATCTTCTCTCGTTGTCTTTTTCTATCTCTCCTTTCACAAATCTTTCCAGTGGTCACAACATATTCCATTTTCACTCTTCTTTTAACATGGTCGAAAAATGATGACTGTCTCCTTCTGATTCTACGATTAGTCGGGCTCCCGCCTCTTTCAAAACCTAGTGGTTCCTTTTTTTTAAAGGCCGTCCAAGGTATTTTAACCATTGTTCTGTAAAACCACATCTCTGAGCCCTAAAAAAATTGTTTGGCCTGCCTACCGATTGTCCAGGACTCATAGCCATATGTTAAAACTGGATGTATTTAGCAAGCAAGACATATATATTGCATAAGCTGTTCGTTTAAAAAAAAAAAAAATAAAATGCAGTTTTTGCCTGTCCTATTTTGTTTTTATATTTTAGTAATGCATCTTTCATCTGATTTTATCCATGTGCCAAATTCGCATTTAAATCATCGTTCGCTCATGCGTTCGTTTGATGCAATTTAAACGTACCTTTATATTCTCGTTAGCAATATCTTCAAATTTGATTTGGGCAAAGACACCCCGAAAGAACGAAAAAATGCATGCTCTCTCTCTCTCTCACACACACGCACAAAAAAGAACGCATTGCCTTTAAAGACATGTGCTTACTTGACGAGGCCAACAATTAATACTGTACAGACCACATTTTCCACTTCAAAGTTTGAGCAATAAATGTAGTCACAACCTTACTTATCTGCTGCACCTTCACAAATACAGAGGGAGGATTGGTCGCATGTCGAGATAATTACAAAGCCAATTTTTAGCAAGCTGCGGTTGGCATTTTATGCAGTATGAAACAAGAGGGGAAAAAAAAACAAACTTTTTTTCGACAGTGGCGAGGAAAGACAATTTAAATTTTTAACTTTTAAGTTTCTTCATGCATTCTTTAATAATGTCACAATTTATAGCCGACTTTTCTTGATTTTCGCCGCGGCACCTCTGGAATACGCACCCAGTTTGAGAACCTCTGCTGTAATGGCTTGGTCGTCAGCAGGCAAAGACCTTACCACCTGCTGTTACCACGCAACCGGGTTACAATTTCCCCCCGCTATGACAGATTTAGGCAACAGCTACTATTGTGTTAATGACAGAGTTATTTCAGTCCATCGCAATGTATGCAGAAATCACTATTCGTATTCGGTCCGACCGCCACTATTCAGCCGAATACCGAATAGCTATTAGGTCCTCTATTCGGCCCCGAAGCGAGTATTCGCTACAGCCCTAATTATATATATATATATATATATATATATATATATATATATATATATATATATATATATATATATACACACACACCTATATTATTAAAAATGTTAATTTTCCGACGCTGTTAACTTTAGACTCGGAAACTACTGAACCGATTGCTTTGAAATTTTTACACAGCGTTGCCTTTGACTCAAAGCATGTTTTTATGTCATAATTTAGCACAAAGCACGAACAACGTAGCTCCAGCAACGGTCAAATCATTTTTTGTTTCACGTTGCGCTGCCCGTAATTTTCTTTTTAGTTGAATATGGCCATTTTGAATGCTGAGCTCTTTTTAACTTTGCTCTACTATATACCATCTTCATTTCCACTTGAGTCTTTGGTAGCGTAGTTTTAAATATACTGCCTAATCATGCGGGTGACCCGCGTTTGATTCACGGAAATAACGCTAGTTTGAATATAATTTTTTTAAGCCGCTTAACTGGGGGACCGGCTGCCTACGTTGTGTTGGTGGTTTATGGCGTGGCTGCGATATCTACAACATTTTTTTCTGGTTTTGGTTTTCAAGCTAGCCTGCAATAGCGTCGAACTGATGCTACACTGGTCGTTTCACTGTAATCTTCGTATGTACGTACGCATTCGAGAGGGCTGTTGCCGTTGTGTTGTTGGCTTTAACAGCTAGTCTGCGATATCTGACCTAGCTCTTCAGTCCCTTCGGTGAGTATATTTTAAGTAAATCCACCCATTTCACGCGGGTTGACATGGTGTTCGCTCCCCGCTGGGTGATATTTGTCTCTGTTACCCTTTAAAAGGGCAGTTGCAACGTTGTGTTGTGGTTTACCAGCTAGACTGCAATTATCTGCGCTTTCGCCCAAAGACGTCCTATTTTCAGTTACATCCCCATGTTAGCCGCCAGCGACGATTCTCTATCAAAAAAAACTATTTCGACAATGACACCGTTTCTGCATACGTCGCTAATACTAACAACATGGAACGATTGGTTTTGTTAAAGCTAATGCAGCTTTCATGCATTAACTAAGCTGCCAGTAACAATTTCCAAGTTTAGTTACTTGTTATAATATTTAGGATTCTTTCATTCCTAGTTATTAGTTACCACAGACTGACTGAAGGATGCAAAACATAAATGTTTTTAAATGTTTACTATTCTGTACGAATACTAACTAGACATGGAAAGAATATAAACTCCGGCCACATCCAAGTCGATAACATGAAAATCAAACGAACGGAAACATAAGTACTTGGGTGCAAACTTCAACTGCTCCAACATGCTGAGAGAAGAAATACGATCTAGAATACAATCTAGAAATAAAGTATACTATGCCCTTCAACATCTGCTAAAGTCAGTGTCTGTCTCGCAACATAAGGATCAAAATATATAAAACGTTGATAAGAACAATCGTTTTTATATGGCTCTAAAACTTGATGCAGAAATGATAAAGATGAGGCCTTATTACAGGTTTTCAAAAAGAGTCTGCAGCAGTAAACCTCAAGGGCTCAGAATGCAAATGAAGAAGATGATTATTTTGTGCTACTTTATGTGAAATAACAGTTCAGCGTACATTTGACATTATGAATGTGTGTGTGTTTTTTTAAGGAGGGGGGGGGGGGAAGGGGTATATTTTATACACACTATTCGTATTCGTACGAATAGTTGGTCCCGTTATTCGTATTCAGCCGAATAGTTAAAATCACTATTCGGTATAGCCCTAAATATATATATATATATATATATATTAGGGCTGTACCGAATATTCGCTTCGGGGCCGAATAGTGGACCCAATAACTATTCGGTATTCGGCCGAATAGTTGCGGTCGGGCCGAATACGAATAGTGGTTACGTCACAACCGATTTTGGACTGGTGGAAAAAAAAAACATTAAGACTTCCCACCTTGGTTTATAGTGTAAAGCGTTATCTTTGTGCACCACCTACGAGCGTACCAAGTGCCCCTTTATTTCCATCTTACATGTGTTGCGAGTATAGTGTTTTTAGGTGTGTTGCTGTAGAAACAAAATGCAACACATAAAAATGTAAGAGGGGCAGAAAAGCAAGTGTTCTAGTGTTGTCGGCTTGATTTCTTTGAGTGGAGTGTCCTCTTCGATGATTATTTGAAGTAACGGGAGTTAGTCATCATTTATGGGTGTGGTATCTGTTCTTTCGTTGTCTCGTGGAAACGGCAGCGGCTGCATGTTTTGATCCACGTTCGGTTTCTTGATTGTCTTTGTTGTTTGATCTTCTGGCGTTGGGTTTCGTGAGCTCGCGGGGGGGGGGGGGGGGGAGGGGGCTGAGCGACTTGTAAGGACGGCATTGTTTTCTTCGTCGGCGTTATTTTTGTTTTTGATGTTTCGCCTTGCGGGTTTTCATTTTGACTCTCTGTATTTGTCTTATTTTCCTGTTTAGTACAGCTGGAAATACCTTCAGTGAGACAAAAAGCTGGCCTAATGCTGACATCATGAAACGAGGGTTTTTCATGGAGGTGTGTCAGCACTCGAACTAATACGTGCTGCAGGAGATCGCAGATTGTGGCGAGGCATAATCGCCCATGCCAGCCGGCAAAGCACATGATGATGATGATTCACTATTCGTATTCGGCCGAATAGTTGGTCCAGCTATTCGGCCGAATAGTGAAAATCACTATTCGGTACAGCCCTAATATATATATATATATATATATATATATATATATATATATATATATACATATATATATAATAGTTATACTGAATATTAGCTCCGTATTCGCGTCGGGGCCGAATAGTGGACCTAATAACTATTCGGTATTCGGCCGAATACTTGCGGTCGGGACGAATACGAATAGTGGTAGCTTACACCCGTTTCTGCATACACTGCGAACACAGAAATAAGTCTCTCATTAACACAATAGTTGTTTTCTAAGTCTGTCGTAGCGATTTCAGTTAAATCCAAGTTAGTCTCCCCGCGACGCTTCTCAAAAACTATTCGGCGATGAAAAAAACTGTTAACTAAGACGGCTTACAGTCAAGGATAGTTTGGGTGGACACGGATGCTAAGGTCAGTTAAAAATCGTCCCTTCAGTGAGGGAGAGATGACGGGTGTGGGGTATTTTTCTCCACTATTCGAGAGCATAGTGTACTTTTTACTGTGGGTTCAATCACTACTTAGGTGATGGCGTTTTTTGTTTTGTTTCTATGTCGGGGGCAAAATTAAACTAAATAGTCCGCGACGACTGCATGCGGCGCTAACTCCTCTGGCTACGCCGACCTACACAGACTGTAGTCAGAGTTTTTGTTGTTGTTGTGATGGTGGTGGTGGTAGTGGTAGCAGTAGTACAGGTACTGGATGGGTGATGTGGTAGCTGTAACACTGGCCACATTTACTTTTCAATACAAATTAATGCTACCCATTTTAGTCTGGGTGGACACTGATGCCAAGCTCAATTTAGTTACAATATTTCGCCAGACGATAACTTTCCCATCCTTCAGAGAGGATGATATGATTAGTGTGTGTGTGTTGGGGAGGGGGGGAGTAGGGGGTTGATGCCAGACAATGTTAGCTAAGAGAGCTTAAAACATTATTTTAAAGTTCTCATTTCTCACCTATTTCTATTTTAATAACTTCGCCAGCTGATGATTTTTCAATCCTTCGGAGAGGGAGATATGATTGCCGGAAGAGGGGGAAAGGGGGGGGGGGGGGGGGTAATTCCGACACAGCTGAGATAGCTTACAACATTATTTTACAGTTCTCATTTCCTAACTATTTCTATTTTAATAATTCCGTTAGGGATGATTTGTCAATCCTTCGGAGAGGGAGATAAGCGTGGCCTGGTACAGCTAGTATATGACTGAGGGTAGGGTTGGGCTTGAGGTTGGCTACCTCATATATATATATATATTTTATACACACACACATATATATATTCATACACACACACACACATATATATATACACACACATACATATACACACACACATATATATATACATACACACACACATATATATATATATATATATATATATATATATATATATATATATATATATACATATATACACACACATATATATATATACACACATACATATACACACACATATATATACATACACACACACACATATATATATATATATATATATATATATATATATATATATATATATATATATATATATATATCGCCCGTGTGTCACCGGGGCCTTCACGGAAAGCAAAGAATAGTGACACTGCACCCTACCAGGCATGTCGTAATAGGCGACTGAGGGTAGGGTTGGCTACCTCATCCTGTAAAAACCATAGCCACAAAAACCAACCAACCATGGATAAGTCAAAAAGAGAAGCAAGTAAAATCCAGCTAACCAAGATGAGGGGAGGCTCTTCAAATGGAAGAAGTATGATACGGTGTGGAGAAAGCCGTAAGGAGTCCGGATCGATGACGTACCTCCCATCAGCTACGAAAACCTCCAGAATTGGCACCTGGAATGT
The DNA here is from genome assembly GCA_905116865.2 of Candidula unifasciata. Classification (NCBI taxonomy): domain Eukaryota; kingdom Metazoa; phylum Mollusca; class Gastropoda; order Stylommatophora; family Geomitridae; genus Candidula; species Candidula unifasciata. Next base: position 47,224 of record CAJHNH020002959.1, read on the forward strand.
TAGAACTCTCTATGATATACAGAGAACAATGGAAGTAGCAAAGGAAATGAAACATTATACAATTAGTAATGTAGGGTTAAGTGAAACTAGATGGACTGGAGCAGGGAAAAGTATTATAAATTCAGGGGAAACTATTTTGTTCTCAGGACACATAGAGGAAAATTCGCCCCACAGTGAAGGAGTGGCCCTGATGCTGTCAAAAGAAGCAGACAGGGCACTAATAGAATGGGAAGCTGCGAGTCCCAGAATAATAAGAGCATCTTTCAGAACAGTAAACCCCTGTGTGGGTTCCGGGGCCCCATTATGGGGAAAACAAGAATAGACTCACTGCCTCCCCAAAAGCATGTCGTAAGAGTCGACTAATTGGGGAGCTTCCTTTGAAGTCGGAGTGTATCTGCCGGAGAGGCAAGGAAGCAACAGTCTGTATTCAAGAGAATGAGATCTGTAAAACTGATGCACACGTAACACTCAGGTTCTGGTGCAGGACTGCAGTTCACTAGTGGATGAGCAACCAGAACTTTCCGCCAGAGTGTACAGCTGGTGAAGGCGAAGAAGAAGAAGAAGAAGAACAGTAAAACAGAAGGTGAACATGTCGGTAATACAGTGTTATGCACCAACAAAGGATAAAGATGCATCTGTTGAGGAAGAATTTTACATGCAGCTTCAAAATATTATAAATACTGAAAGAAAGGGCAACTTAAAAATTTTGATGGGCGACTTGAATGCTAAAATAGCATCAGACAACACAGGTTTTGAAGAAATTTTGGGAAGACATGGTCTAGGAGTAATGAATGAAAATGGAGAATTGTTCACAAATTTTTGTGCAGGAAAGCAGTATGTTATTGGTGGAAGTATTTTTCTCCATAAAAGAATACACAAGGCAACATGGGAATCACCAGACCATAAGACAACTAATCAAATTGACCACCTATGTATTAACAAAAAGTTTAGATCATTCCTTTACGATGTTAGGGGTTTCAGAGGTGCTGATGTATTTACTGGCCATGTCCTGGTGGTAAGTAAAATCAAGTTGAAATTAGAAAGATATATAACATCTCAAAATCAAAGAAACCAATATAATGTAAGCTTTCTCAGGGATAAAGAAGTTAAGGAACAGCTCTCAGTTACGGCCTCTAATAAGTACCAGATATTGCAGCAGTTAGTTGAAGATGTCAGCACAGAAGTCTGCTGGGATTAGATCAAAGGAATCTGGAATGAATCTTGCGTTGAAGTTCTTGGCAAGAAAGAAAGGAAACATAAAGCATGGATAACACCAGAAACCATTAAACTGATTGAAGATAGGAAAAGTAAAAAGTCAGACTTAAACAATAGCAAAACTAGAGCTGCTAAAGCTAAAGGAGAAATACACAGAAGCCAACAAGGACGTTAGGAGGCATATAAGGGCAGATAAAGTGAAATACCTAAATGATCTAGCACAAGAAGCAGAGACAGCAGCAGCAAAAGGAAACCTCAGAGAACTTTACAGTAATACAAGAAAATTGGTGGGTAAATATAGTCAGCCAACTGGATCAATCAAAAACAGTCAAGGAAAGGTACTTACTAACACTAAAGATCAAATGGACAGATGGGTTGAATATTTTGAAATGCTTCTAAACAGGCCAGGCCCAGAGGTTCACCCAGATATCCAGCCTTTAGAAATGGAACTGGATATCAACTGTGAGATACCATCCAAAAAGGAAATTAGAAAAGCTATCAATCTTCTCAAGGAAGGAAAGGCGACAGGCCCAGATGGTACTAGATTTTGAGCGGTCGGCATCCATTATTATGTCACAAGAGTCGCCGTTTTGCCATAAATTACCATTTTTTATTTCAACTCAAACACTCCTTGAGCGTACAATATCCAATAATATGTCACAACGGTCGCCCCTTTGCTAAAGTAACCCGTCTCAAAATAGAGCTAGTAGGTCGGACAGCCCGTCGACAACCGTCGATCAGACAGCCTTCAGAAGGGAAAAATAGTTTTTAAGATAGCTTCTGTGACGGCCAGTTGATAAAACTTGTACGTGTACATAACTCATGGCGCCTCTGACAGACGCTCGAAAAAAACAGATAGTCCCCCTGTTAATGGAAGGGACGTCGCAAAGATTCGACAGGAAACCTGGCTTTCAAAATCATTCTCTTAGTTTGTGAAAATGCGTCTAGTACTTTATGGTGGAAACAGACGCGTATGAGTGTGGGAATCAGTATCGTCAAACAGCCAGTTCAATAGCCGATTATTGGCTAGAGGGGCAAAATAGTCTCCATGAAGAATGGTTGACAAGACGTGTAACTGTATTGCCACGATACAAACGGAACGCGTCACAAAAGAGGCCGCTCTTGGATGGCAAAGGCTGAGAATTTGATCCAGCAGGTATATGACCTAGACGTTATCAGTCACGGAAAAGAATGGATGAATACACCAGTAGACATGCATGGCATCTCTAAGGTTGTCATCACACTCGGAAGGTACTGTCGGGATCAGATTCCTGCGGCTATAGACACAGAAGTAAGGGAACTGAGAGATCAGCATTCAGACCCAGAAGATATCAGCATCTACACAGATGGGTCCGTGAAGCGCGGATCAAGGTCAGCATGGGCATACACAGCGCAAAAAAGGGGGAAAACAATACACGAGGACAGCGGCGCTTACCAGACAACCACGTCAAGCATGACCATGGAAATAGCCGCTGCTTCTGGAGCTTTAGCATGGGTATCCGAGCAAACCGCCACACAAGCAGTAATTGTCTCAGACTAAATGAATATGCTTCAGAAGATAACAACAGGCAGTGTGCGCTCTGAATGGATAGAAAGCATTCGGAAATCGCACTTAACTTCCGTAACCTTGATCTACACACCGGGTCATGTGGGCGTAAAGGGAAATGAGCGAGCGGACCAGCTGGCAAGCACTGCACTAATGATTGCTTGAAAAAGCATGGACAGAGCAGATATCGTCAACGCTGTACGTACTGGGCTAGTTGATAATGTCGAATCCCTGACACTAACACGATTGCGTGACATGGGAGTTAAGCATGGTGAAGATCATCTTTGCCGTCTCCGAGGTCGAGAAAGGAGACAATATAACCAGCTTCTCATGGGGACAATTAGTAGAAGTACTTTGGAGTGGCTGCTGCTTCGGAGGACTGCGCACACTTGGGTAAGCCCAATGTGCAGTGACGTCGATTGTGGTAACAAAACACAAAATAACATTTGTAGAATGTCGGCATTCCAAAACCCAAGTTCAAGGTGTCTCCTTCGTGCCAAAGAACTGCATGGCTGTTGGGTGAACAGTCGTTAACGAAGGCAGTCAGTTCGTTGTAGGGGTGACGCCTGCTGGTGGATGTAATGTCCCAAGTCCCTTCCCCAGCTGATAATGAGGGTACTGCTGGGGCGACCATTTATTAACCCTAACATAATGCTTCAGGTCAAAATGGACGCTAGGCACGGCCACTTTTTTTTTTTGGCCGTGGCAAATGTTTGTTTTTTCTTCTGCCAGGCGGTGGCCGTCGTATTTTTGCTCCATTCGTAGACTGGAAGGATATAGTTTCGTCGCCCAGCTTCTGAGTTGAGTGCATGGTGTGACGCTGTGAGCTACGAGTGTTTTTCGTTGGCACAGTAGCGGAGCAACAACAGGGTGACCCATTTGCCAGATTAACTGTATTGTCACTTATAAGCAACTAAGCAGATGACCCTCAGAAACAGCCGGTCAGACCACTAGCTGAGCGGCCGACTTATAGGTCAGATGGCCAGACTGTTTTTCTTAATCGTCCCTTTCACTTTGTGAAAATTCGTAGTCTTGTATGGTACCGCCATGGAGGCGACTATAGGAAACAGTTTCGTTGTACCGTCCGTCCGTGGGATGCGTAGTTTATTAGCCGGAGACGACAGCCTTTCGTACATTCTCCTTTTTACTACAGCTTAAACCATCCCTGAGCGGTCGACCTTCGCTCCCATGACACAGATGATGATGCCGGCGCCCGAGCCGCCCTTTCTCATATATCCCCGGTCATCAAGCCACTTTCCTAGGTTTCTTTATCTAAACCCTAAAATGCCCCCCCCCCCCTTCTGCCGCCTGGGCGGGCGGGCATTGAGCGACACACGAACCTAATAACAAATTTTCCTAACCCAACTGCTTCAGCAGAATTACCACTGAATCCTACTGACCAATCAAAACAGGCGAATACTTATTTATAAAATCAGATAGTTTGCCAATTATGTCTCTTCTCCTCGGCCCTCAACAGTATTACCTGACACCCACCCTTCTGTCGTATGTCCTCCTTTTTACTACAGCTCAAACCATCCCTGAGCGGTCGACCTTCGCTCCCATGGCACAGATGATGATGATGGCGCTCGAGCCGCTCTTTCTAATATATTCCTGGTCATCACGCCGCCTCCCTAGGTTTCTTTATCGCAAGTCTAAAGCGACCCCTCTTCGCCGCCCGTCACTGCCGCCTATAAGCCCATTTTCATATCCCTTAAATTTTATCAAATATAACATATATATCTCCCGCTAACAAACCACTCCTAATTTTGTCTATTACAGAACTCAAAAGCCCGCACCGACTCTATTAGTCGCCCCTACCCCGCCTGCCCCGTTTTATATAACGCCACCTGTCGTCCACCGCTTTGAAGATAATAATGCGCCTGAAAAATAGCGATTTGTCACCCCGAGCAATAATACACTAAAGAAATATCGATTTGCCTTCATTAAAAACATTTCTGTCCCCTAGAAATACTGACAAACGACACCCCGGGAGACAATGCAAAGTATTGATCCAGATTTTTTAACCTTTGAACTTCCGGATTAAGACATGAGCTAGGGTGGTGGACTGGACCAGGACTGGTGGTAGGGTGGTGGGAATGAGGTGCCACCATATGATTTAATTTGTACATGTATAACTACTAATGGTTGACTCCGATATGGTCTGCATCAATGATAGGAAGCCGATTAAAATGGCAATGAGGTATGGAGATGCAGACACAGCTATTGACTTGACATTTGTCTCTCAGTCGTCGGTTTTAGATGTTAAATGGACTGTCCTAAATGACCATGGGAGTGATCACCTACCATGTTCAGTCTTGATTTCTAAACTTTGTAAGGTTAAGGTTGGGAGAGCACGCAAGACCTTCCCGTATAAGTGGACCAACAACCTACTTGGACGCCTCAGACAGGGAGCATGCAACAGAACTGCCAGAACTAATTTTCTACAGCCCCCATGGTGGACTCCAGAAGTGGAACAGGCGTGGAAAGCAAAGAGAGACGCAGTGAAGCAGCTAAAGAAAGTACGACAGACACCTTCAAGCTCACGAGAAGAAGTGGAGATGGCGGAGAATATAAAAAAAGATTAAGGTGGAGGTTTTCAAGCGCTGTGCTGCAGAAGCCAAAAGAGCAAAGTGGGAAACCTTTGTGGATGATATGGGAGGCGATAAAACATTGGGGAAATTCTGGAAACTGCAAAGGCAGATGCAAAGAAAAGATCGGCCTATGACAGTCGGAACAATCTGTAGAGACGATGGTGTGCATGTGACAACAGACAAGGAGAAAGGGGAGGCTTTTTTCCATAGGTTTATAGCTCAGACAGATCATAATGATGTAGACATCAGGGATGCAGTTAGAAAAGAGTTAGCTGGCACCTTAAAAAATATGCATTATGAAGACATGATACAAGTGGAAGATATCAAACAAATTTTGAAAAAAGCAAAAGACACTGCACCAGGGCCTGATGGAGTCAGGTATGGTCACATAGAGGCTTTGAGTGATGCAGACCTGTCAGAGATGGCCGACTGTTTCAACCAGAGCATTAAGACAGCATCAGTACCGCAGGACTGGATGCACAGTTATCTAATCCCACTACCAAAACTGTTTAAAGATCATTCTAAGCTCAGTGGCTTTAGAATCATCACCTTACAAAACACTTTTAGGAAGGTCTTGGAGAAGATAGTAAAGCTACAAGAATTTTTGGAAAGGGGGAAGCTTCTCCCAAGAGGACTGGGAAGCTACAGGCCCGGAAAGGACACTTGGGCAAATGCAGCCACTTTTGCTTTTGATGTCTATGAAGGGTTCTAGAACAGACAGGAAACTATGGCGGTAGGACTGGATATCGAGGAAGCTTATAACAGTGAAGTACGACATTTTAATGACTGCACTGAGGGAGAAGGAGGTCAGTCCATGGCTGGTGAATTGGGTTGCAGCTGTCCTGTATTCACGTTGGGTTGCTCTCCGACACGGCTCATGGACCTCAGAACCATGCACTTTGGCCCCAGGACTGCCACAGGGATCCACCATCTCGCCTGTGCTCTTTAACAAACAGCCCGGGAGCTACAAGCGACAGTAGACAGGGTGACAGCGGTGTACAGAAATGAGGGCTGTCGTCCACCCGGAAAAGGCGTCTGTTTTGTGGTGTTCTTTGGACAACAGAATCGTTAAAGCTAATGTCCCAAGTCTCACGATAGATGGTTGGAACATCAACAGAGAGAGCAAACTGAGGCATCTGGGAATAACATTTGACAGGAGCTTGTCATTTAAGGACCATGTGGAGAGTGTTGTGACGAGATGCCAAAAAGGACTTAGTGCACTTAAGACTGGCAGCAATTGACATAGAGCAGATAATGCTTTTCACACTATATCAGCACCTGATCCTGTCAGTGGTTGATTATGGCCTGGGACTGCTTACCGTCTCAAAGAGTCAGATGGACAAACAAGAGCGCATTCAGAACGCGGCTATGCGGGTCATTCTGGGTTGCACCAGGGATACCCCAGTGGTGTGTATGTGATACATCCTTGGTTTGCCGACGGTTGCAGGCAGGCACAAGGTGCTGCAGGCGAAGTCATATCTCAGTGTAGCTGCAGACACAGACCACCCTCTGCATGAAGCTCTGGGTGCAGTTAAGGGTCAGCGGCTGATAAGAGGGAGGTAATGGATGGCTCAGGCAGAATACACAGACAGATTTGCATCCCTGAGAACATTAGGGGAGGAGACGAGTGGGTCAAAGTGCCACCTGAACAGTCAGACTTGTGTAGAGTCATAATCACACTGAAACTGGAATGCAGAGACTGGCCAGCAGGTGCTACAGAGGTGGAAATTCTGCAATTAATTCAAGATAATGCTCGCTCAGAGGATTTGATCATTTACACAGACGGTTCAGTGTCAAGAGGCAAAAGAAGTGCTTGGGGCTTCTTAGCAAAAGTTAATGGTCGATGTTTGCTGCAGGAGAGCCTAGCATATGATATCACAACATCCAGCATAAGAATGGAGGTGGAGGCGATCACTGCAGCTTTCCGCTGGCTAGAGAACACGACACACACACATATCATGATTGTAACTAATTCAGAAAGCATGCTGAGGAAGATCAGAACAGGAATGCTCCGTGCAGAGTGGCATGCTTTGCTGCAGAGGACACGGGTGACGAGTGTTGTCTGGATTTTTTCACAGGGGCACACAGGTGTGTTGGGAAATGAACACGGGAACAGACTGGCTGGTTCTGCATAACTTGGTGGAATACTGATACATGATAAGGCAGGCGTGGTTAGTGCCTTGTGGGAGAGCTTGTAAAATTCGGAGGAGCAGAAGGATCACCACAGTCTGGTGAGATTGATGCAGCGGGGAGTGACGAGAGGTTCTGGCAGATGCTCGAGGCTCAGAGGAAAGGCAAGACGGACGTTTAATCAGAATGCTACTGGCACCATTAGTACTGGAACTCTTCGCTGGCTGCTGAAGATGGGGATGGAGCGCTTATGGGAATGCCCCAAATGCTGTGATGTCGGTTCTTGAATCAAATCAAATGTGGGGGGGGGGGGGGGGGGGGGGGGGGGGGGGGGAGGGGAGAAGCAGGGTAAAAAGCTAAGGGTATACTTTGAGAAGGGGTATAGACACATCCTTCGGGGTGGTCCGAATTCCTTTAGTTCTATTTCTTTACCTAGCTCGCTTATGGCTCTTCGTGCCACACCCCGGTTAACAGTCTTGGCTGACTGGCAAAACTAAGTGAGTGGAAACTATCCTGGCAGATCAAAATCCCTGGAGGGCAATTCATCTATGTAAAGAACACACTGAATGGCAAACCAACACTGCCTAGTGGAGGTTCCTGTACCAACAAAGCTAGGGCAACAAAGATCGAGAGAAAATGTGGGCAGGCAGAGCTCATAAATCTTGGAAGGCAATCAGTCTATGGGAGGAGGAATCTTGAAAATTAACCTCAACTGCCAAGTCCGAAGATGTCAGCCTGCTTGCCATGAGACTAAAAATCTGGCATCTACACACTAGCGATATGGTCATGCAAACAACATTATTACATTATGGTGTCATTCCTATGGGATGTGGATGGTAGGGATGGCGATGGGCCACATGCCTTGAAGAGGCCTAACCTAAGCTACTAGAGCCACAACCTCTGAATCTGATGGAGTGATCAGGGAAGAACAGAGTAACACAACTGGACACAAAATGACAATTATGCACTGGAATGCTGAGAATGTGAGGCTGAAGAAAACTGAATTACAAAACTTCTTGAAGCAGCAAGATATTGACATTTGCTGCATCCAACAGACTCACCTCACAAGTGTTCACAGATTCTCTATTACAGGATGCCAAATCTACCGACACAACAGGTTAAAAGGTCCAAAAGGAGTCTTGACTGCTATCAAGAATAAGATCACAGCTTGGGAAACCCAGAGATCTCAGTGTGATGATACAGAGTGTATAAGAGTCACCATCAAGAGTGCAAGGAGAGATGACAATATGCGACATCTATTTACCACCAAACAGATATTGATCTGCCATCCATCCAACCAAACACAGAAAACTGGATTGCTGTTGAAGATCTAAACAGTTATTCACCTAGCTGGGGCTACACAGACCTCAATACAAAAGGAGAAGAGGTAGGAAAATGGATCGACATTAACACTCTTGTTCTAAAAAACAATCCTAATGACCCAGATACATACTACTGTCGATCTTGGAGGAAGAATATTACCCCATACTTGTCTATGACAACTGAGGATGTGGCAAAAGTTACCAGCCGGGATGTATGTCAACAGCTGGGAAGCAGTGACCACAGGCCCATAATCCTGTCTATTAAGAGAAGTCGAGAAATCACTGAAGAAAAGAACCATCCCAGCTGAAACTACAAGAAGGCTAACTAAAGCCTTTTCACTTCATAGATAGAATTATAAGAAGGCTAACTGGAACCTGTTCACTTCCCAGATGGATGACATGTTGAAGAGAGTCTCCTTCAAAAGATTGGAACCAATTAACAGACTGAAGATCATCATCACAAGATTTCTAAATGCTGTCAAGGGTAACATACCACGAGGTAGTAGAAGAAACTGTAAAACATACTGGTCGCTCTCCATTTTAAACTCAGTACCAGAAGGGGAAATATGGAGAAGGATCCAATAGATACAAATGTAATACTTTATAACAGAGCAAAAGCAGCCTTCATCAAAGAAAGAAATAAACAGATGAGGGAAAGTTGGCATAAAAAGATGGCGGCAGTGAACCTCAAGAAGGTCACTTCTCATCATTGGAATGACACAAAAAACCTGAACGGAGACATGACAGAAAGAGCCATAGTTGTACTCTAAACAGATAAAGATAAAGGAGTGTTACTGGCAGACTAGCAGCAGATGAGCTCGCTGCAACACACCAGAAGGAAAGTGAGATCCATATTCCCATGCATGGAATAAAAGAGGTTCGAAACCAGACCAAGGCTCTTCTAGCAGACTCTAGCACGAAAACAACCGAGGCCTGCATGTCAAAAAAGTTTACTATGCAAGATCTGGAAGCTGGAGTTGGAGAGCTGAAAATGAAAAAAGCCCTAGGCGCAGACAGCATTACAAACAAATGTCTCATCTTGGCCTCTTGCCAAGAAGTTTCTCCTCTGAATGTACAGCCAGAGCTGGCTGGCAGAAAGGTATAGTGACGTCAGTCTGGAAGGAAGCCTTATTCAGCCTATCCTCAAAAAGGGTGGAGACAGAAGAGACCCAAAAAGTGTAGACTCATCAGCCTTCTTGGGTGTATAGGAAAATTGATGGAAAATTTGTAAATAAAAGACTAATGTGGTTCTTGGAGACAAACTTAGTAATCATCACCACACAGACCGGGATACAGACAGCACGAAAACCGAGGACCAGCTGATATAAGACAGTGAGAATGCCATCCAGGAAATAAAGAAAGTTCTTGCTGTTTTCTTTGACCTCTCTAGTTCTTTTGATAGTTTGGAAAGATGGCCTACAACTAAAACCACTATAGGCAAGATTTGTGCACAAGATATACAAATGGACCAAAGATTTCCTTTTCCAACACAAAGCCAGATTCAAAACTGATAGACACATTGGCAAACTGGCAAAACTAAGAGTAGGAGTTCCATGTTAAATCACGTTTTAAGTATGAACCAGCTGGAATTTCCAAAATACAAAATGGAAATTGTTTCAGGAAACGTCTGACTGCCACCTGTGAAGAACTGACAACTGTGTAGAAACATTTTATGAAGAACTAACAGAAGCAATCCTAAATGCAGCGTTGGATGCCATCCTAAACCTTTCTGGAATAAGGAAATTCAAAATACTATTTCTAAAAGCAAAAAAAAGGCAAGAATATTACTTGAAACTGCACGTTCACCAGAAGCAAAGATCCAATATAATAAAGCATGTGCCAAAGTAAAGCTTGTAGTTAATGAAGCTAAAATAGATAAATGGACAGAAACTTGCTCCAACTTAGACAGAATGAAAAAAAAAAACATAGACTTTAGTTAAAAACCTCTCTGGAGGTAGTAGAAAGGTGAGCCTAAAACTAGTAACAGATGGGAGTAAGACAATTACTGAAAAACAAGAAGAAAGCAGAACATTTCAATCGTTATTTTGCCTCGGTTAACACAGCAGCTAAACTCACAGAACTGGATAGAACACAGCTCTCTCAATTGAAGAAATAAGAGAGAGCTCCAACAGCCAGTGACTCCCTTTGTGAAGATGAGTTTAGCATTGATGAGTTAGAACAAGCTCTGAAGAAATTAAAACCTAGAAAAGCTCCAGGACCTAATAAGATTCACAATGAAATGCTGCTTTTATCTTGGCTTGTCTGGGAGAGAAGCAGTTATCAGGCTAATAAAAAAGACATAGAGATCAGGCAAACTCCCAAATGCATGGAGGAATGCATATATCGTCCCTATACTTAAAACCAATAAGCCTCCAGACAACCATTAAAGCTACTGCCCGATATCCTTAACAGCATGCTTCGGCAAAGTTGCCAATAGAATGATAAACAGGTGCTTGTACTAGTTCCTCAAAAGTTCCGGTGTTCTATGCCATGAACAGGCAGGCTTCAGAACCAACAACTGTACAGAAGATCACTGTTCAGATTGACACAAGGAATTCATGACGGTTTCCAGAATAAGAAACACACAGTGGCTATCTCTGTCGACTCCTCAAGAACAATATCTAAAACATAAGGAATAAAGCATTGAGGCGGTCAGTTACAATTTTTAAAGAGACTTGCAGGTACAGCTTGGGAATCAGACAAGGAAACTCTAAGGGGCTTGTTTCTTGGATATGTTAACTCTGTGACAGAGTATAACAACTTCCTGCTTACAACCTGCTCCAAAACAAACCCAGAGTCTCTTGACAGAGTACAAAATAATGCTTTCAGATTAATCAGCGGAGAAATGCGGTCTACTCCAATTGCTGCGTGTGAAATCCATATAAATGTGGAACACCCAGGGTTGCGGAGAGAAAAAGCCACTTTAGAAATATATTAAAGATGCACTAGAATGAATCATAACCATTGTAATAGACACCTTTTAGAAAACTGGGAACACAAATAAAAAATAAAGCACAAATCGGGTTTACACTAAGTGCACGAAATACAGGACAAATACCTTCCCCCCAGAAAGACGTCAAGGCATCCAGAATGTTGCAAGAAACCTACCACCACTACATGCTCTCCTTAAAGCTCTAGATGTCTGGATGAAAATAGTAGATGAAGAAACCAAAAAGTCTGACCCAATCACCCTTATAAACTCATTGCTAAAGACCATTGATTCTTACCCCGAAGAATGGATACATGTTTATACTGATGGATCTGCATTAAAAGCAGGTTACAGTATTTACATAGATTATCCTGATGGATCTGATGAAGAGAGTTTTGATGTATCAGGGAATACTGCTCAAATTATGAAGCCAAAATAGTTGCACTGGAAACAGCAGTATATGAACTATAGACTCTAATAGATGTTTATCCTTTGAAGGCCCAAAATATTGTCATCTTCACCGACTTAATGTTCGCTCTACAAGCACTGGAGGGCAATGAACGTTGAAGAACTCACATAGCCAAGAAAATTATGGATGCTGATCAGCTCATTACCTTATACAACATCAGAATAGTGATGCAGTGGACACCAGGCCACTCCAGCACATCAGGTAATGACATAGCTGATAGGCTGGCAAAGAAAGAATCAATACAAGAACAACCATCCACTGCGACAACCCTACATACAGCAAAAACACGTATAAGAGCTATAAACAAAGAGACTTTGCTGAACAGATGGGCCATGAGAGATACTGGAAGAGAGGTTTATAGACATATGGCTAGCCATGATCCTAACGTCAGCATTAACCATCTAACAAGGAGGGACCAGGCCACCATCCTCGGACTCAGTACACAACATTTTCCATTCAATGGACATCTAAACAGAATACAGCCACAACACTCCTCGGAGTCCCAGTTATGTAACTACCCCTACGAAAAGGTTGACTATTATCTCTTTGAGTGCCCCAAACTCAATGAGACTATAAGAATGCTACTCCCTCCGAGACAAGACAAGTGGAATACCTTGTACAGAAGAAAAGAATAGCTTGTGAAAACGTGTAAATTCCACTACATGCATTAAGCCAAAGGGCGAAAGCACATGAGCCACTGGATCAATAACAACAACAGCCTGCCACCAGCATGTTTCTAATATCCTACATGCAGATGACTTTGCAGTTTCGATGGCCTTCGAATACACTACCACTGCATACTTTTCTCGGCATTACACTTGACTCATAACTAACATGGAAGTCCCACGTAGAAGCAGTACAGGGAAAGGGATTCAAGAAACTCGCAGTGATGAAATAACTAGCGAGGACCGCACCGGGTGCCAACTCCAGAATCCTGAAAGTATATACTGGAGCAATCAGACCAGTCATGGAATACGCCTCCACTGCATGGGCTACAGCAGCCAAGACAACAATGGGAAAACTGGACAAGGTTTAGAATATGGGGCTGAGGATTGTTCTTGGAGCCATGAAAACCACTAACATCAAAGAGATAAAGAGAATAGCAGATACTGAACCACTCGAACTTAAAAGAAAATACAAAAATCTTCTACAGTATGAGAAATTAAAAAGACCACAAAGTCACCCACTGCATTTTGAATTTAAAAAGAGAACAAAACAAATAGACTTAAGCATCAGAGCCCCAACCACCTTGCTAAAGAACTGTACAGACAGCTCTAAGATCTGCTTGAAAGAGATGTTGCACTGTGCGAAAAACTTAGGCCAGAACCATGGACAAGCAAGCCAGAGAAAGCAAATGTAGTCCTAAAAGTACCAGGGATCACTTCAAAGAATGCCCAGATTGCGGTTATATTTGTAAGTTTTTAATAAGTGGTTTCAGCTTCACTTCTGATTCACTTATAATTAGTATTTCAGGGCGTAGATTTTAGTAAGTTATTTCTGTGATTCGCTTTGGATTTATCTTTAGTGTATTGGTTTTCATGTAACCATGCCTGCTAAATGTTCTGTACCTGAGTGTCGATCAAATTATGACATTTCTAGTGGGTATGTAAGTGTGTTCAAATTTCCATTGGATTCTTCCATCCTATTTATCGTTGAAACTCCAGAGGAATGTGTATCACAAATTAATTGTAATTATTATCAAAAAGTAAATGAATGGCTGTCCTAAGATGTTATTACAGATTTTCAAGATCTGGAGTCACAGATAGCAAATAAACTGAAAGGACAGTAAGAAAAAAATTGGAAATACACTTCTGTAGATGAAGCTTTAGCAAGTATTGTTTTGTATATCCTTACCATACAGACTCTGCACCATCCATAGATGTCAGCATAAAGGTTTTACTTGATTTGACTATACGCCTTTGTTCAAAAAAAAAAAAAGGTTAAAGACAGAGAGCTTAAATTGATTGTAGACAACAATAAACTTGTGAGATGGTCACAGCTCGAACATCTTGTAATTCATTTTAATGCCTCGGATTATGGTAAAATTCAAAGCCAAAATAGCTTCACATTAAGTGGGAGAAGCAAGAAGTATTTTAAAAGTGCTGCAGAGAACAATGGACTTCTAATTGGACAGTTGATGAAGTAACTGACACACAAGTAAACTTTCTTGCAGAGCACCTGCAACTGTTGAACTGGTTAAAAAATAGAAGGTGTTATAGTTGTAGCACACTATGTTTCGCTTTTATACTGTTCACTAAATCTCCAGCATGCTACTGGTTTATAAGAAAATCTTGCATGTTGTGCCTGCCCCATCTTAGAACACTGCACAATTTAACTTCACAGTTGTCATTGTCTACTTAAAATAGTACTTAAAATTGAAACAAGACAAATTGACAGAGCTAGGAAAGATTGTAGTGGTTCAGATGGATGAAATATATGTTAAATCTGCAATTACTTACTCTGGGGGCAAACTGTTTAGCGGATCCATTATACACCAAAAAAGAAGCCCATGGGCATTCACAGCACGTTCAGCAGGCAGAACAGTCAAAGAAGCCAACTGTGCTTTCTCCATGACAACCAGCAGCATGATGATGAAGGTGATGGCAGTAAAACAAGTGTTCGCCTCGCTCAAAACACAGTGATTCAATAAGTATGATCTGGAGGGTTCAGGCAGGTTCAGTGCAAAGACAATGGCTTGAATCATTACAGAAGTCCACTGTGCGTGGAGTCACCTTTATTTTTGTTCTAGGAAATGCAGGCGTCGATGGAAATGAAAAAGCGGATAGTTTGGCTGGATCCGCTATCACTACCAACGGTCAGCCTATGGATCATGCTGATATTATTTATGCCCTCAGAGAAATGGGAAGGATAGAGGACTTTGGGAGCAGTGAATTCACATCTCTCACCAGAATTGCAGACTTGGGAATTAAGATCGACATCAGACAACTTGTTAATCAACACAAAACTGGTGCCATCGGACGTTGGGGTTCATACTGAGGGGAGAATCTGAGCACCTATGGATATGTCCGGAGTGCAATGACAATAACTAACTAACTAACTGTTTGGCAATGCAGACAATGCAAAAGAAGCAACAACAACAGTGCAAGCTTTCCTCATATCTTCAGTTTTTGGGAGCTACCAGGGAATAACAGAACTTTCACCTGTGAACAGAATGACATCGCAGGATCTGCGTTTAAAATTACTCCACTGTATCCACTTTGTACAGGAGTGTGGCTTTACAGTTGTGCTGTAATTGCTGATAATAGTGCCGTTAATCGCAAAGTTTACACTGATCACAAAATATTTTTACTGTATGATTCTGTGCACTTGCTAAAATGCATTTGGAGGAACTGGATGAACCAGAAGAACACAGACCAGACATTTACTTATCCTTTAATAACTGGACAAATGCTAAGCGCCTGTGATACTGATAGAGCTGCAGAACCTAACTTTTCTCATTTAAAGAAAATGTATTATAGTGAGCAAAAGAATATTTCAAAACTGGCCTCTAAACTTTCCCACAATTCCTCTAGCACAGACAGACAGAACATTCCTCTTGCTTTGGCAATTTTTAATGAATACAATGTTGCTGCTCTGCGTCTAGTGGGCAGTAATGAAACAACAGATCTTATTGAGGGCATTCTTAAATGGTGGCATATTGTTAATGTGAAAAGTAAATTTCTAGGTAAAAAGACACTAAACTCATTCTCAAATCCAATATTGTCAAATGATGATGAACAAGTGATGAACAGTCTGCTCAATGGCTAAGAAAGTGGGACAAGCTGTCAGGCTGTCAAGAAAACTGACCAGGAAACACACAGTGCTCTGCTGCATACAGTTACCGCAGTGCTTTCTCTAATCAAATATCTGTTTGCTACAACAGAAGCCAGTTTTATACTTCTTGGAAAGCTGCAGACTGACAACTTAGAAGCTTGGTTTGGTGAATATCGGCAGTTATCAGGAGCAAACTACCCAGTTCAGCAAGTTTTAGAAGCAGAAAAGAAACATAAAGCTTCCTTACTGCTAAGTATGTCCTCATCAACTTATGGAGATTTTATTCTCCGTGACCCCTCTCAAAGTTTCTTAGCAGCAATGAAGAGGAAAATGGGGATGATATAATTACTGATGCTGTTCAGCTGGACGTGAATAGTGGTTTTTTTTCCACATAAACCCAAACGACTGTGAATTATTGGTTTTGGAAGGTTCAGAGGAGTCACTGGTGTATAAAGCTGAATTTGTTTCTAGTAATCTGACTAGTCCTCTCAAAGTACTGGAAAGTTTTGGGAAATGCCATTCTGGTTTCAAGACTCAGTGAAGGGAAAACCCCAACTGCACCTCCACGCGGTAGAGGACGGTAAACACACTGCAGTGTGGCCAACGCAGCAATGGGGACGGAGTATCCGCCGGGATAAGAGGACACCTCTGGGGTGCCCTCTGCTGTTAGCAGGAGCATCACAGAGCAGGGCACTCACTTACCCTAGCAATCGAAAAGGTTGCTGAAGGCTGAGGACATGGTCTAAAGCCGTGTGGATGTGGAAAGCAACGGAAAACTACCACATTACTATCCCAAGAAACTCATAATGATGTCCACAGATAAAACTGGCTGTCACCCAAAAATAACAATAAATGATGAAGAAATTGAAAATGTCACAAACTTTGAATATCTAGGCTCTATAATAAGCAACAATGGAGACTGTTCAATAGAAATTAAAAGGAGGATGGCCATAGCAATGCAGAGATTGAACAGATGGTTAAGCACCAGCAAGGCGATAAAAATTAGAATTTTGAGAACATGCATCTTCCCTGTGGCTACATACGGATGTGAGTCATCGACTATCTCTCAGTCCTTAAGAAAGAGAATAGGGGCTTTTGAGCTGAAATGCTAAAAGATTCTCAGAATATCTTGGACAAAGAAGATGAGAAATATTGACATCTCAAAAGATCTGAACATCAAGGAAGACTGGCTAATAAACAGCATCCTTTCTCGAAAGCTGAAATATTTTGGTCATATCAAGCGCCACGACAGACTGGAAAAAATTATAGCAGAGGGCATGGTACCAGGAAGGAGGGGCAGGGGCCGACCAACACGAAGATGGGCACAGGATATAAGTGACTCCTTGAGTGTGAAAGTGCATGAGGCAGGAGAACTGGCGAGAGACCGAGTTTCTTTCAGGCAGACTGTGACGAGAGCGATGGTCTGCATAGGACCTGCAACATGATGATGATGAAGCTGACCAAAAAAATTAAGTGCTGCATGCAAGACTTTACTGCAGATGGACAGGTCATTAGCATATGATGATGACTCAGGTGCAGTGTCCACAGACTACATACAGCTGCTTGACCGTGGAGGTTTGAAATACCCTTCAAAGTTTATAATTTTATTGACTTATGCAGCTTTGCAGAGGCTTTTATCAGCTGCACTGGAAACAAAAATTCGTGCCTGCAAACTTCACAAAAAAATTGCTCATGCATATTGTTTCATGCAGTTTACACACATATTTCAAGGATGAAATATGTGGTAACTGTGCTGAAGGTTGTTTTAAAGTAAACGTTGCTTCCAAAGCACTACCATCTCTGGCAAATGTTTTCCTGAACAACTACACAAAAATCCAAAACGATACATCCTTGCTGGATAAGTCATCCGAAAAAAAAGAAAAATTGCTAAATTCACTCAGTAATGGATTTACATGGATTATGTGACTACAATTTGGACAGCTACATGGTAAGTAGTTTCTGTTGTGCTTTCTGTTTCTATGTCATATTGTAAATATGTAAGTAGTTTTGTGCTTTCTGTTTCTATGTCATATTGTGAATACCTATATCCAGGGCTGTTCAACTAAGTTAGTCAATTTAAGTTTACTCAGGGGCCAACATTGTGAAATTAGGTATCGTTATGGGCCAGCGGTCCGTGTCCCAGCACAGAAAGACCACTAATTAAATGCAACCAGCAATAATCTGCGGGTCACTCCCTAGGCCACGGTGTGCCAGATTTGGTCCGCGGGCTGCCTGTTGAATAGCTTATTGCTATAATTTTTATGGGCTAGTACTCTGGGGACGGCTGGAAACACACACACACACAAAAACCGGGACTGTCAGAGGGAAAACGGAACATATCATTAGCCCCCAGAAGTATCATTACGTCAAGCTGATGATGTCAGCAGCGAGGCCTATCCCTACCGGCGGCCCCGACCAGCCCACTGTGGTACTGTAGGAAATGAGAAAGCAAAAGCTAGGAGTAATCTTCCACAGCCTCATCCACCACAGAGCTACAAGGAAACCAAAACAGCCCTAAAGCCGTCTTTCAAGGGTGACTGGAGAAGACAGAATGGAGACTACAGACCAGAGAGTGACAGCATAAACAAACTCAACAGGAAAGAATAAACATGAATTTTTAGGCTTCGGACAGGACACCGTGGTCTTAAAGCATACATGCAGAGGATAGGCATAAAAAAATCTGCTGCCTGTGATTGTGGAGCAGAAAAATAGACCCCTACGCACATACTGCATGACTGCCCAAACCAACTACTCACAGCAAAGATTGTGGATCTGGCCCAAGGGAGTTACACTACAAGAGAAGCTGTGGGGGACGCAGCAACCTAAGACTTAAGACCCTATTCGTGACCAAGACGGGACTAAATGTTTAGCATGGCTAATGTCAAACACAGAAGAAAAAAAATTCACTGAGAAATAAGAGATCAAATGGTTTCGTCATGTCATTAGAATGCAGCTACAACAACTATCAACATAGACATCAGAATTGAACAGATCTGCTGTGAAGCCTAGAGGTCATCATTGTAGATGAACTGATATTATTAAAAACATTCTACAGCAATATGGAATGACCAAAGCTATTGCTACCCCTCAAACAATGGATCATAAACTGAAATTGAGCTCATTCAGGCCCAGTAGATGATTTAAAAGTTCTGATTTGCCCAAACAGCACACTCTGTATAGATTGTACGTCCCACATATACTAATTTGCATATTGTTGGGTACTAATTCTTAATGTTTGAAACTATATTTAGAATATTAAGGAAAGGTTACTCTGTCCTCTTTACTTGTTTATAGACTTTATTTAAATGTTTTTGCACAAAACTATCAAATTCATTGCAAGTGTCATTTTCCGATGTCATCTCTGTATGACCCTGGATACCAGTGTTCAAAGTACATGCCGTGAAATGCGTCTTTCTGTGACCAAAGCTTTGAAATTGTTTTAGTCAGATGCTTTTGATTCTGCTTCTGATAATGAAAACTCCCCAATGTCATAGGAGTCAATTAATTAGGACCTTCCTCTGAAGTCTGAGTGCATCTATCCGAGTGGCAAGAAACAACCAACAACTGCACACAAATAAGCCAATAAAATGGATGTAAACGCAAAACTCCAGCCCTGGCACAAAGCCAAAGTGACGAACAAGCAGGAATTTTCGTCGCAGCTTACAGTCGGTGAACAAAGAAGAAGATAAGGAAAACTCAAATTATTTGGAAAGTGATTCAGATGGTGAATTATATCAACAGCAGCTGAGCGGTCAGCTTTTAGAGAATCTAGCAGTTCTGATATATCTGACACATAGAATGTTCCATAGTACCATGTTTAGGGGGCTAAGAAAGGGAAAGTGCTCCAAACAAACAGCAAGGCCAATTCTGGGAGAGAGTAGAGCATGCAGCTTCTTGCAGGACCCTGAACATTTTTCATTTTAGCCCCAAAGAAAACTTCAGGAGCAAACCCTCAATTGATGCCTGAAAGCTCAACTCTTCTGCATTGCTTTCTGGCACTGTTTGATGATGAAGTATAGGCTTCTCTGCTGGATGCAAAAAATATGTATACCAAACTAAAGAAAACACAGAAAAATCCTCCTCTAAAAACAAAAAGTGTCTTTGCCAGTTGGACATATCTTATAAAATATGAGTTGTGTAACTTCATTACAGTGCAAATGGCAATGGGAATCTGCAAAAGGCCAAGTATACGCGATTATTTCTCCACCCTAAATGCTTTCAAATTAGTTTTGTTTCTCTCAGATCTTCGGTCGGCGTAGATTTCTCAACATATTCCAAACAATACCTTTATATGGGAGAGTGGTGCAGATGGAAAATGAACCCTTCATCAACAAGCGGCTTAAAAAATTGCAAATGGAATCAGAATATTGTTCTATTTTCACTAGATCAATGCTTGCAGTAAGCTGGAAGGATAAGACAGCTAAAAAAAGCCAGTGCTGCTTATTTACACCAATGCCCTTTGCTAAACAAATGACAAGTGCAAAGGGCAAGCAAAAGCCTAGAGACATCGACACAAGCTGTGATGTAGCTGACCAACGTACAACCCAACAATCTAATGTCTTGAAGTAGGCATGCACCTGGTTGTCTATGTTAAGCAAGACTGCTGGTGTGAAGTATATAGTATTCCCGCTAAACTCAAGAGGACCCCATTCATTTGCAAAGAATGTGACAGTCAACCACATTTGCATCCAAAGGACTGTTTCAAACAGTACCATACAATGGCTAAGCTGCACTGAAATCACTGCAACTACATTTCGTATATAATCTGCACAATGTAAATATTTTGTATGTATAGGTCCATTTTTCTTCTTATAAATTTGGATAAGCTAACCCAGAAACACTAATACTTTTGAATTAGGAAATCGAACAATGTTTAAAGGGTTATTTTCAAATT
Source organism: Candidula unifasciata (assembly GCA_905116865.2). Classification (NCBI taxonomy): domain Eukaryota; kingdom Metazoa; phylum Mollusca; class Gastropoda; order Stylommatophora; family Geomitridae; genus Candidula; species Candidula unifasciata. Next base: position 68,094 of record CAJHNH020002959.1, read on the forward strand.
TGGATATTCACTGCTATTGTGGCTGCAAAACCATAGTAAGAGAATTAATATTTTGCAAAATTGTGTTTTAAAAATAGCATCTACTGAATTATTTTTTTCTACTAACTACAATAGTAATAAACATGACATATCATTCAAATTCAAAATGTACATTAATTCCTCATTTATAAAATATGTACATTTGTGTTGTACACATGCTTTATTGCCTTTATTTTACACCACCTCCTCTCTTCCATTTTTGTAAAGGGAAATTTTAATGCGACCCAAGTCAGTCCCAATTCGTGGGTCTGAAAGTGTTAATTAATGGCAAAAACTGGACACTGGCGACGATGATGATGATAATGACTCTCCAGCTTTCACGTTTGCAGAATCATTGTAATTTACAGGGAAAGTAAAAAAAAAAAAACTTTTAAAAACGCATTCCTGAAACTTTTCAGTGAAAAAGGGCCTTAAAACATGCATATACACAAGGGAAATAAATGCACTGAATGATAACTTTTATTGAATGTAAGCGTTACTTTGCAGCTAGACACAGAACAATTAAAGAAAATAGCAGAGTTGATCAAGAAACTGAAGTATAACAACATCTGTGAACTTCAAGTTGCCACTGGTCGCCGTTTGGGAGGCGTTTTGTAACATAAAAACAAACAGGTAAATGGATTTTCTGTTTTATAGTTTGGATAATGAATAGTCATGCCGTCTTAACTATAGGCTTACATACATTTCATTTAAAATACTTTTAAAACTTCAAAATACCAGAATGAACAGAACATTTAACGTAGCGTCTGAAGGTGATGTTCCTCAGGCGGCTCAGGAGTCACAGTTTGATTTTGGGCAACGCCGCTTTCCGTTTGAGGATCTGGTCAGGAGGGCAGATTGGACTGGTACTGGTATGTAGAATTGTGTCTCCTTTGTTTATTAAACGTAAAATATGCCACTTACCAATTCTTTCAGTGTTTATAGTAAAATGTGTGTATAGTATTGCGAAATTGGTGATATTGATAATATTAATTAAGTCCCGACATTAACCTGGGCTAGTTTTTGCCCATCTCTTCCGGAAGCAGAAAGAAGAAAATCACGAAAGCCGCCAAATTTAACCACCCGAGAACAAATTAGTTTAGTTAGAAATATCACATTAAACCCATAACTATTTAGGAATTATTTAACTGACGACGAGCTGTAAAAGCCACAAATGTTTCATTTAATGTTTGCCCTGTTTTCGTTTGTTGACTATTCACAATGTGCCAAAGTCAAAGGTAAACGGTAAAGTAAAAATAAAATAATAATACACGACTTCATTCATAATTGAAATTGAATTGAGAAAGTTAAAAAGATTACCGATTACCGTTACCATAATTGCGTTTTTTTTTTTTTAAATCTGCAATCAGAATTCATTTTACACAAGTGTAGGAAGTGTCACAAAAAAGTGTTTTCGATAAGCGCTGGAGAAAATATTTTTCTATGCCGAGTTGTGATCAGAAAACAGCCAAGATGGTGGACACTCTGTACACATCATTTAATACAGTGTTATACACAGTGTACAATTAAACATTTATCAGCTTATAATAAGACTGCGTAAAATGCAGATTTCACTTCCACAAAGAATTAAAATCTTTACTTTGTTTATATTTTAAAATTTGACATGACTTAACACATTCTAAAGGTAAGTTTTTACAGGTCAGTTTTTGTCACTAAGGCTTCCATTGTCATCCTGCCTTGCAGTCTCGGCCAGTGCATTTTTGTATTTTAATTTAAATCTCATATTATAGCAGAGTGTTTCCCATTATTTGACATATTGGCACTCTTCCGAATACCGGTCCCAAATTATTGACTGTCCCAAACATCCCTATTAGAGCCTTAAGGGGTTATAAAAAGGTCAACAAGGGGTTATAAAGAGGTTATACAAAATATGGAATACGAACAATATATGGAACAATACGTACCAATAATACCGTAGCGTTGTGGGGAGAAATAGTTTTTGATTCACTGAAGTGACGTGGGGAGGAATAATTTTCGATCCATTGAAGCGCTGTGTCGATGGGTAGCAACGTTTAGATCATCATCATCAGTTTTAACTTCTGCCGTGAAATAATAATTGAGGCACGGAAACATGGCACAACATGTGTAAATACTGTCCAAAAACATGTTCTTTGTGACTGTTTCGCCACTGAAATTCGGCTTAATGTGTATTAAACAATGCACGACTAGTGCCGCCTAGGAAACCTTGTTTACTTGTTTCCTTTTGACTTGCATCCACAGTCCTTCAATTGTTTGGGTGTGGATGTCTCTGTGTACACAGTCAACAAAATTAATAGCATGAACAACAACGAGATGTTCATAGATGCCATTGTTGAGTTGAGCAACGTTGTTGTACCCTCGCCAGGCATCGGTGACAATTGTTGTTCCTGGTAACACATGCTCACTTATGATGCGTTCCAATGTTGTCGCATCTTGCCTATGAACAACTTTAAACCAGCAACGACCACTTCACTACCACATTCAACTAGCCCAACTACCCATTGACCACGACGAAAGTAACCATGATGGTACTTGCGGTGGAAAAAAATAGCTCTCGTCAACTTCAACAACCACTGACTGTCCGTTAGCATCAAATCTTTCCAACTGAGGGTTGCTTCACTAATGTTTGCACCTACTTTTCACTGTTTACATGCAGCAGTTCAAATATTGCCATTTTTTAAATTTTTATTTTCGAAATATGGTTAGATTTTCTCTTTTGGCAGTCTTTTAGCTCCGCCATCTCAAACATTTTACTATCTCTGTCCTTATGTAAATCAGGTCACAGGCATCCATAAATGTTCTAACCTGTTGTCCAAGTTCCACCCTTGTGATTACGAGTATGCTGTAATTATAACATCACTAGGTAGGTTCCGTGTATCACATTTATGTGCAAAATTCGCCTGCTTAGACAACTGGACCCGCTATCCTGTTTGAACCCTGGACTTCAAAGTTGTCGGCTGGTCTGAGAATGCCCGCTACGTCTCATAACCCATGATAATTAGCCACTTGCCTGTCCGCAAGTTCAGATGGTCATGTCTTCTGTCCGTCCGACTGGAAGATTGCATAATTTTTCAAACGTAGATGCATTCCCTGGTCCAACAGTAAAGCTAACATTAAATTCCACTGAGATAAACTACTGGTTCATCAGACACTTTGATCGCTGCTGGGTTAGCTGTTTAGTGTTTCACTTTGTAAAGGTTTCTGTTGGGTTTGTGTATTTTCTTTGCTTTTAGAAGGAATTCTTGACTCACAGAATGCACCTTGTCACAGTCTCTTTGCGAATTTGTGCACTTGCGTGGATAATTGCTTATCACCTCATTACGAATTTGTGCACTTTGCGTGGATAATTGCTTATCACCTCCTTACAAATTTGTGCTATTGCACTTAACGGCAGAAGTGAAAACTGATGATGATGATCTAAACATTGCTACCCATCAACAGTGCTTCAATGGATCGAAAATTATTCCTCCCCACGGTGCTTCAGTGGATCAAAAACTATTTCTCCCCACAACGCTTAATTTTAAACATTGCACAGAAGTGAAAACTGATGATGATGGCCTCAATTATTATTTCACGGCGCTTAACGGCATAAGTGAAAATTCATCTGCCATAATTATCACTAGTTGATTATGTTACTTTAAGAATTTTTTTTATCTGATCACCACCAAATCAGAATCCTAAATAATACAAAATATGACCAAAGTGCCTAGTAGTATTCAGTAATTAAGTTTAAATGCATACTCAGCTAACACTGCTATAACAAGTAACAAATTGACAACACACAAAATAGTACAAACTCACCTACAAAGAGCAACTAATCCCTAGGTGTACACAGTAGCAGTGTTCATCCATTTTTAATTATAATCACTTTTACACTGTGTAAATTTAAATTACTAAAAGTTAAAGAGCATCCAAAATGTTTAACACACTGCCCTATGTAAATAATTAAAAATTTAAACTACAGAAAAGTCAGAACACACAGAGGCTACAACTCCAAACACAAAGTTGTAATACCATTTGCATCTGCCTAATAGTTTAAAAGTTATAAGCTTCCTGGGAATTATTGCTGGAGCTACACACATTGTAATTTATACATCGTTCTCGACAAGTGGCTAGCCCGACTGCAATGAAGTTGATATTTTTTACTTTAAAACTTTTGATCTTTAATTCATAAAGTGCCTGTTTAAAGCTTGTCAGCTGCGACATTCTTGTGTAATATGTACATTTCAACGAAGAAGACACAAGCAATAGATTACACAATTTATTGCCTGGCATATTTTGCTGTATCTCGTCAGTTGCATACTGCAGTAACAATTGCAAAAAATTAAGCAGATAAGTGAATCCTTTATAACTGAAGTACAAATTCAATGACGATCAAACACAACTATTTTCCCTTCCACGTGAACTCCATGTCTCTCATTCTAGGGAATTCCCTAATTCTGTAAATCAATTGACCCCTTATGTAATACCTATTTATAGGATCATTACTGATAGCAACCCAGATGTTTTAAAAGCAAGGGGAGGGCTAAATTACAACATCTAACAAACATCAGAAAGAGACAGTCAACAGTGTTTGACCATATCTTATTTCATGCATGATTTGTGTGTATTAATACAGTTTTGACTTTTCTTCTTCTCCGTCTTGCAGAACTCAGCTTAGCAGAATTCATGATTGGAATTGCTACATCTGTGCCTCCAGCCCGTAAGTATCCACTAGTAAAGTTTATTGACTAATCCGACTACTGCCTTCCTTTTTGTGTGTGCATCTTTTACAGATGATAACATTGCTAACTCTGTGTGTGCTTGTGACCGTGTGTTTGTCTGTGTGTGTTTTTTTTGCTTGTGTCTGTTAGGGTCTGCATGTGTGTGTGTCTGCATGTCTCAGTGTGTGTATTTGTGTGTCTTTGTTATGTGTGTGTATGTGCATGTCTCTGTGTGTGTGTGTGTGTATGTACATATGTTTGCATATATGTGTGTGTAATTGAGTGAGTGTGCACACACTTTACTTCTCATACTTTTGTAATTTTTCTTGATTTTCATAATATGCATATTTCTTCTTCTTCTTTCGTTCGCTTGAAATAAATTATCGATATCTGCAATGTTGTCTCTAGTATGAACTTCCCTGTCTTCTGTAATTCACTTTAAAAAAAAGTGCAGGACCCTTTTCCACGCCTTTAGGCGTATAGGGCATATATCGCAATACCTATATTTTATAGACCAATCGGCACAAGATGGGAGCCATGTCATTTTTGAAAAAAGTCTGGCTCCGCCAGGGAGCGAAACCATGACCTTCCGATCCGCTACAGTGACTCCCTTGAAATTCACTTAGCGACCCGAAAAGTTTTACTTGCACCGATGTTTCTCTTAGCCAAAAGTTTTGCCTTGATATGTTGTATTTGGGACAGTCTTGGGGGATGTGATTTGCTGTTTCAGGTGCCAATCCACATATGTACATGTGGCTGCAAAATCGATTGTGTCCTGTTCTAAGGCGTAGAAAAATAACTAGCTTTGGTCTGTCCGTAAAATGCTAATCGCCTTGTGCCGGTTTTGGTGGCTTTCTGGTTGATTTGATTATTCTCTTCTTTTGTTGATAAGAGACTGGTACGTTCCTTAGCTAGTTTATCAGCTCTTTCATTTCCAGGAACTCCACAGTGGAATGGTATGCATTGCATTGTTATCTTACACCGGCTGCCTAGTTTGGAGAGTAGTGTTCGTATACCAGGTGCCCGGCTCTCTAGCATAGTTGGTTAAACCTTACATCGCTGTGACCGGGTGATGAACTCCTTGTGGTCCGGGTTCACTCACGGGGGTAGGCAGAAAAGCCACATTTCTCCCAGATTTACTGTACCTATCATGGAATCAAGGCGAAGGGTTGCGATATCCATAGTACCGAGCCAAAGAGTTTAAAACTCATGGTTTCTCGATATTTAAAAAAAAGTATGCCAGGTAGTTTTCCAGATTGGAGTGCCTGAAGCACCGCTCTTGCGTCTGTCATAAATATCACGGGTTGTGAAATATTATGTATTTTTAAGTTTCTCTGCTGCTATTTTGACGGCTTGAACTTCTGCATCATAGTTGTTTTTTTGGCTGTACATCTGGTATTATTTGGAAAAGATATAAACCTGAACTAAAAGTATATTAGCAAGCTTCACAGTATAACAAATACAAACAAAATGTGAACGTTGCGGCTATTGAGCCTTCATCAGCACACACAAAATAAACAATACTACATAGATACCAAAAATCACTTAGCTGGTATCACGATGTTGCCAGGTATTATTTGGATGCTCAGTATAAACTCCAGCTCCTCCATTTCTGCTGGCATTTTGTGCTGACCCATCCATGTAGACACGAACCCAAAGATTATGTAGGTGTTCATCGTCAAGTAGGGCTGTTTTACGTTGCACACTGTTTTGTTCTTCTTTGTCGAATACTCCTTTCACTTCTGTCTGGATGTGTATTAGCAGCTCTCCATCCTCTCTCTCTCTCTCTCCTCTAGTCTTCATCTCCTTGACTTCTCTCTATCCAGTAGCTGCGTCCAGTACACACAAAAATGTGTTATGGTTTGGGGTGGAGTGGGGTTTCAGCACGAGGGTAGTGGGCTTTTTCTTGTGAGTTTTTCTATTAGAGCTAGTTTTTTCCCCCTTTGATCTTTTTTTTTTTTTTTTTTTGCACCCCTGACATTTAGCCTCTCTGTTTGTCACTGCCTTCCTCTCTGTCTGTATTTACCTCCTTCCCTTTTCTTGCTCTGCCTTTCTCTCTCTCTCTCTCTCTCTCTCTCTCTGTTTCTCTCACTCTGTCTGTTTGCCTCTCTATATTGCCCTGTCTCCCTTTTTGTGTGTCTTTTTTCTTTCTCTTCTTGCATCTCCTTCTTTGACCTCCCTTTCTGTATCTCTTTCTCTCCTCCTCCCCCCACCCCCTTCTTTCAGGTACCAGATCTAGAACAGACAGTACTTCAGTTTGCTCCCCTCTGCCAACAAGTCTAGAAAAAAAAGGGTGTAAAAACACTATCTGTGTGTGCATATCCACATGTATGCACCTGAATTCATGGTTCACCCTTGAACAAGGCAAAAAATACATTGAAAACCCTATACCTGTTAAAAAAAATACAAATCCTCAACACAGAGAGTGAGTATTCCATGAACGTTTTTGTATTTCCTTGCATTGACAATATTTTCCTTGAGCAGACCTTTGAAAGTTTTGTGTATTTCATTGTATTGACAACTAGCTGTGGTCCAGATTGGTGAAATAAAAAAGAAAGAAAATAGCTCTCAGCTAACAGTATCTCTCCTCTCCCCTCGACCCAGTCATATCTCCCTCTCCAAAGAACTGAAAAATCATCACCTGGCAAAATTATTAAAATAGAAATAGTTAGGAAATGAGAACTTAAAAATAATGTGTTAAGCTCTCTCAGTTAACAGTGTCTGGCATCAACACCCCCTACTAATCATATCATCCTTTCTGAAGGATGGGAAAGTCATCATCTGATGAAATATTGTAACTAAACTGAGCTTGGCATCCGTGTACACCCAGACTAAAATGGGTAGCATTAATTTGTACTGAGAAGTAAATGTGGTCAGTGTAACAGCTACCAAATCACCCATCCAGTACCAGTACTACTGCTACCACTACCACCATTAAAACAACAAAAACTGTCACTATAGTCGGTTTAGCCAGAGGAGTTAGCGCCACATGCTGTCGCCACGGACTGTTTAGTTTAATTTTGCCCCCGACATAAAAAAAAACTTCATCACCTAACCAGTGATGGAACCCACAGTAATATTTTGTGATTAAAAAAGTACACTATACTCACAAATAGCAGAGAAAAATACCCTGCACCCGTCATCTCTCCCTCTCCGAAGGGACAATTGTTAAATGAACTTGTCATCCCTGTCCACCCAAACTGTAAGCTGTCTTGATTAACAATTTCTGTCATCACCGAATAGTTTTTGATCGAGTAAAGCGTAGCGGGGAGGCTAATTGGGACTTTACTGAAATCTGATGTCTTTTTGCGAAAGGCGCAGATATCGCAGCCTAGCTGTAAACCACAACACAACGTGGCAACTACCATTTTAAGGAAAAAAGAACAATTATCACCCAATGGAGAATCAAACACCGGTCACCCAAATGAAGGGTGGAATACTTACAACTATACTACCGAAGACTGGAGATATAGCAGCTTAGCTGTAAACCACAACACAACGTGCCAACGGCCCTCTCGAGGGGGAACGAAGATTACCCGTGACATGACTATTCAGCATCACGTCGTCGCTGTCGCAGCCTAGCCGTAAACCCCAAAACCTAAAAAAGGCGTAGATATCGCAGCCTGGCCATAAACCACAACCCAACGTGCCAGCCGCCCAGTTAAGGCCCCCCCCCCCCACCCCACCACCTCCAAAAAAATTTATATCACCTAGCTGGAAATTGAACGCGAGTCAAGCGCATGGTTGGCAGAATATTTACAACTACGCTACCAAAGACTCAAGTAGTTGGTGGAAATGAAATTATATAAAAATGCAAAGTTCAGTCAGAAATAATGAATCAGGTTCCGGTCTTTACATGTCCAAATACTCAGTCAGGAAATAGTCCTGTGCATAACGAACGTAGATCAATCAAGACAGCTCAACTCCGCCGCTAATTGAAATGCACAATAGTATTTTAAAAAACGAAATACAAAACACAATGGGAAAAAACATAGTATACTCGGGGCTGCAATTAAGATGTGTTTGACAACCCAAGCTAAGGTGACCAAAAAACCCAAGCAAAACATAAGCCAAAAAAAACGAAAACAAAAAGCCAAGAATGGTAAATAGTATCTGTAGTAACGACAGGAACAATTTACCCACTGTTATGGAAGTATATATTAAGGAAGAAAAAAAAAGGATACATTAAAATAAGAAAGTAAACAACGCTGCAAAATGGGAACCCAAGGTGTCATATAAATATTTGGATCATGGGGGAAAAGGCACTTATTGGCAGCCCTGCTCAGCAGTCAGATATGGTCAATCAACTAAAAACAAATCCGGGCCGGCAACGAAACAAATAATTACTTGACCGTTGCTGGAGCTACGTTGTTCGTGGTTTGTGCGATTCTATGACATAAAAACATTCTTTGGGTCAAATGCAACATTATGTGAAAATTTGAAAGCAATCGGTTCATTAGTTTCCGAGTCTATAGTTAACAGACTCGGAAAATTAACATTTTTAATAATATAGATATCCTTGATAAAATCGTTAAATGTTTCATGTATTTCTTAGCCTGTACTCCGCTACCAACTCGATCATTCTCAGGGTATAATCTCAAATACACGCACATACACAAACATAAACACTGACTTGTGTAGTAAGCTACAGTTATACTTGTTAAAATATCATTTAATTTGTGAGCTGCCAAGACATTGATTGTTAACTGTCATTTACTCTCTTGCACGGTAATATTTTTTGTGCTTTTTTCTCTATTGCCTTTTGTTCTGCTGTTTTTTATTTCGGGGGGGGGGGGGGGGGGGGGGGGGGGGGGGGGGTGGGGGGTGGGGGGGGGGGGGGTGGGGGGGGGGGGGGGGGGGAACATTATCTGGCATAGTGCTAACTTGCTTTTATTTTGCACTGCTATATTTGCACTTTACGGTTGCTGGCAATGTCTAGCCAACATAAAAAGCGGCTCAGTAGAGCTGGTCTTAGATTCTTCTTCTTCTTCTGCCTTTCTATCCCCCAATGGAGCATAGGCAACACACGCCAAGTCGTTCTATCCTTCGCCATTGCATGGAGCTCTCCCCATGTCCTCCCAATCTTTCTAACCTCGTTCTCCAGCTCTCTTCTCCATGTGTTTTTTTGGCCTTCCTTTTTTCCTATGCCCCTGTGGGTTCCAATGCAAAGACATTCTAGTTATGCTGTTCTCCTGTTTTCTCGGTGTGTGCCCTATCCAACGCCAGCGTCTTTTCCTCACTTCCTGATCCACTGGAGCCTGTTTAGTTCTCTCCCAAAGTTCTACATTAGTTATTCTATCATACCATTTTATTCCCTCTATTCTGCGCAGGCACCAGTTGATGAATGTCTGTAATTTATTAGTAATTGCCTTGGTTGTTCTCCATGTTTCCGCCCCATACAATAGTACTGATTTGACATTAGAATTAAAAATTTTTAGTTTAGTATTTCTTTTAATTTCTTTTGACCTCCACAAATTCCCTAGTGCTATGAAAGCCCCTCTTGCCTTTTGTATTCTTATTTTAATATCTCTATCAGTTCCTCCATCTTTATCTACATTACTGCCTAAATAGGTGTACGACTCCACGTCTTGGAGTGGGGTGCCATTAAGAGAAACCACATTACTATTTGCCTGATTTATTCTCATTATCTTTGTCTTTCCTTTATGGATTTTCAGACCAAGCTGCTTTGATCTCACTTCAAGTATATTTATTTATCTTGCATCTGATTCCATGAATGGGACAGAAGAGCAATATCATCAGCGAAGTCCAGATTATCAAGCTGTTTTGTAGGGGTCCACTGAATTCCATTCTTGGTGTTAGCAGTTACTGTTTTCATAGTCCAGTCTATAGCCAGTAAAAATAAGAGAGGCGACAAAAGACATCCCTGTCGCACACCTGTTTTTATTTCAAATGCATCTGTTAACTTTCCCTCATGAAGAACTCGACATTTCATGTCTTTATATGTTGCCTTTACTAAGTTGGTAATTTTCTGTGGGATTCCATAGTGCCCCATCAATTTCCAGAGAGATTCCCTATCTATGCTGTCAAATGCTTTTTCATAGTCTTTAAATCCAATGTAAAGTGGTGAGTTCAGTTCAATGCTTTGCTCTATTATAATACGTAATGTGGCTATCTGATCAGTACACGATCTGTTTGACCGAAAATCTGCCTGCTCATCTCTTAGCATTTTATCAATAGCATCTTTTAATCTTTCCAAAATAATTCTACTTAATATTTTTCCTAGGAACTGACAACATAATTCCTCTATAGTTTTCACACTCCTGTAGATCACCTTTTTTGGGCAGTTTCACAAGATATCCTTCTCTCCAGTCTGCTGGTATTTCTTCGGTCTCCCAGACTTTACTGAATAATCTATGTAGCAATTCTGTTGATGTGTTTATGTTGACTCTGATGGCTTCAGCTGGGATACCGTCTGGGCCTGTCGCCTTTCCTTCCCTGAGAAGATTTATAGCTTTCCTAATTTCCTCTTTGGATGGTATCTCACAGAAGAATTTTTAAGTTGCCCTTTCTTTCATTATTTATAATATTTTGAAGCTGCATGTAAAATTCTTCCTTAACAGATGCATCTTTATCATTTGTTGGTGCATAACACTGTATTACCGACATGTTCACCTTCTGTTTAACTGTTCTAAAAGATGCTCTTATTATTCTGGGACTCACAGCTTCCCATTCTATTAATGCCCTGTCTGCTTCTTTTGATAGCATCGGGGCCACTCCCTCACTGTGCGGCGAATTTTCCTCTGTGTGTCCTGAAAACAAAATAGTTTCTCCTGAATTTAGAATACTTTTCCCTGCCCCGGTCCATCTAGTTTCACATAACCCTAAAATACTAATTCTATAATGTTTCATTTCCTTTGCTACTTCCATTGTTCTCCCTATATCATAGAGAGTTCTAACATTCCAGGTGCCAATTCTTGAGGTTATCCTAGCTGAGAGGAGGTACGTCAACGATCCGGACTCCTTACGGCTTTCTCCACACCGTGTCATACTTCTTCTATTTGAAGAGCCTTCCCTCATCTTGGTTGGCTGGATTTTATTTGCTTCTCTTTTTGACTTATCCATGGTTGGTTGGTTTTTGTGGCTATGGTTTTTACAGGATGAGGTAGCCAACCTCAAGCCCATCCCTACCCTTAGTCGCCTCTTACGACATGCCTGGTATGGTGCAGTGTCACTATTCTTTGCTTCCCGTGAGGGCCCCGGTGACACAGGGCGGGTCTTAGATTAGGTCATCTTAATATATGTCATTTAATGGGCATTTTGCACGAATTATCCCTTATCCTTAATCAAATGTTAAGATTTTTGGTGTTACTGAAAGTCAATTAAATGATTACATCTCAGATGATGATGTATCAATAAATGGTTGTATTGTTGTTAGAAGAGATCCACATAAGAAACAAGAGACAGGTAAAGCGGTTTACATATGTAGAATGTTTTCCGTAACGTAGACTTAGAAACTAGTGAGATGGTTTTTGGCTTGAGTTAAAACTACAAAATTGCCAACCCCTAGTAGTTTGTTATCTTTATCGCAACCCCAGTGGAATCATATGGTATGAAAACTTCACTGCCATGATGGATGTGGTGTTTACTTTGGATAGAGAAATCATGCTTCTTTGGAACTTCAGTATCATCATCATTATAAACCACTTCTGCCGTTAAGAGTCGTGGAGAGGAATAATTTGCATTCCAGTGCACGTTGGCTGCCACTGGCTATTGTCATGGCGTAGAGTGTCTTTAATGTTGTCGATCCATGTTTTCCGGGGCCGTCCTCTTGCTCTTGTAGTTGGTCTTCTGAGATGTAGTGCTTGTGATGGTATTTGATCTTGCTGCATTCTAACAAGATGGCCAAACCACTTGATCTGCTTTTTCTCGATGAATCTAGTACAAGGTGTTGTTCCCACAATTTGCCAGATAGTTTCATTATTCACTCGATCTCGTATGGTTAGGTTGGCTGCTTTTCTCAGGCACCTCATCTCGCAGGTGGTAATTTTGCGTATATGGGCTTTAGATAGTGTCCATGTTTGACACTGGTATCTTAATGTTGGAATAAATATGCTATTAATAATCTGTCTCTTTGCACTCATAGTTATGCTTGGATGTCTTAATAATGGTGACAATTGGTATATAAGTGCACTTGCTTTCTGACATCTGGTTTCTATTTCTCTGTCAATTCTACCATCTTCTGTGATCATACTTCCTAGATATTTAAACTCCCTAACTTGATTCAGGGCAGAATCATTCAGCTGTATGTGTAGTAGGGCAGAATGTCTACTAACTTGCATTGTTTCGGTTTTGTTTACATTGATCTTCATGTTGTATTTACTAAATGCTGAGTTTAACCTGTTAATGTGGTCTTGCAGTCTATGTTCTTCAGTATCAATACTCAAAAGTCTAACAACACATGGGAGAATTTAGTTACTTCATACAATCTCCAACAACTAGTTTAACAACCTACTAGAGTAACTAAATCATCTTTAACACTTATAGATCACATTAATGCAACATGTTCTGTGCACTTTAAACTCTCATAGAACCCTTTAACTATACATAGGTAACACCCCAGTAGAAAGTGTAACTGGGTACAAATCTTTACGCCTGATCATCAATAGAAATCTCACCTTCAACTCCCATGTGCAAACACTCGTTAAGCAAACTGCTAAAAAGGTATACCAACTAGCAAAAATAAAAAACTTTCTGGATGAAAACACTAGGAAATTATTCTATTTTTCTCATATTTAGACCCACATAGACGATTGTTCCACAATATGAGATGGATTTGTAAATTCAGTCATCAAACGACTGAAAGCACTCCACAGAAGGGCTGTTCATTTAATAGCTAATAGTCATAGAAGTGACTGTTCGCACCTATATAAAGAACTTTTGCTATAACCGCTCCAGGAATGCCTACTAAAAAGCTGAACTTATTCATAAAATCATATTTCAAAATTCTCCATGTTACCTTTGGTCATTATTTAAATACAATTGGAGGCATAGCAAATGCCTCAACGTATTTCATATCTCTAAACCTTGAATAGACCTATACAAAACAAGCTTTGCCTACTCTTCAGCTAAGCTGTGGAATAATCTTCCACAGGAAATAAAAAATATCAATAACCCCTATACATACAATCTGAAACTATTTGAATATTATCTTACTACAGACTTTATGCTCCCTTAAAAGATTATAGTATGTTAAGGCTATGATGTATTTCCATCGTATGTCTTATTTAACTTTTTTCCAGTTTAAGAACAGAAGGTTATTATTGTTTAAAATTGAAGATGCCAGTCGAAGACATTCCAGTGTTTGTAACTAATTATTTAATTGATGTTGATGATGTTTATATTATGCAGCCTGTAAGATTTATATCATTTTTGGAATAGGCTTTTTACTATACTATTTCAAACGTTCAGAAATGTCAGTATAATTAGAGCACATTCCACCATTTGTTCTTGAAAACTATTGAAAAAAGTTGGTTAAAGTGCCTGTGAACCTTGAAATATACAGCCCTTGCAGGATACATATATGACAGAGTTATTCAGTGTCCCTCTCTAAAACAAGAGGTAAAAACATATATAGCATGTTGAGTGGTATACTTGATTAATATCCAGTCACACATATGCCTGATCTGTTACAGTAAAAGTTCAGTTTTGGGATTTGTAAATAAATGTTTCCTCAATCTGAATTGAACCATTCGGGAAATTTGCTGATGAAGTCTGGGTAATGAGTGGACATATTTTGCACATAGTGCTGAGGAAAATTGATATTCACCTTCCGTCCAGACAATGTGGGGTTTTCAAATTTTTTCCATTGCCACTTGAATATCCTCCTCTAATCCACACCCAGAAAATAGTTTATGGGAAAACCAGAGTAGACTGCAGGTGAGGTTGCAGTCTAAAAGACATACTCGTCAGAAGCAGACTCACATCGATTCAAACAGCATTTCCTTTTGGGACTAAGGAATGCTAATGCATAAGGTGCAGAAACGTCCTTTCACTTTCCAGGCCTCATCATTGAGTTTCCTGAAGGGTTCATTCACGCCTCTAGGCGTTTGAAGGTTTTAACAGGATTTTATTTATATAAATTTATGTCAATACCACTGAGCCTGTCTAGCTGCCTCTGTTTTCTTCTTCAGCACTGAGGTCACCAGCTTGCTCTGGTAACTTATCAACTGGAGCTGTTCCTAGGATAGCAATAGTTTATCAACAAAATGGCCACATGATGGGTGCATTTGTAATGCCAGCAAGGTGTAAGTACCCCCTAGTCGCACTAAGATATTTAATTAAATCTTTTAGGCCCATGAATTTTGACAGACTTGGCCCACATTAGTTTCTCTTTACAAAAATGACAGAGGGGTGGGTGTACAAAAAGGGCAATAGAGAATGTAATATACTTCTAATCCTGATAAAAATGTATATTTTTTAAAAGAGAAATGAATGTACATTTTAAACCTGATAAGTGTATGTTTATTTTGTTTATAATTAGTATGAAAGAAGAATTCAGGAGGTGTTAGTTTCACAACAACAATATTTTACAAACAAATTCTTCACTTACCATGATTTTGCAGCCACAAGAGTAGAGAATATCCCAAATCTGAGAACAAAACTTCAAAGTTTGTTGAATTACCTAACAAATTCCAAAGTTATAAGTTTCTGGGTTAGTTTAGCACTGAGGGCCTCTTAGTTCTAACAAAGTGCAAAGAAAAAATGGCCAAAAAAATGAGCCATTATATACTCGCTATTTACTATTTACTTTGTAAAGTTATATAAAAACTAACTGTGATGATTTTAATGTAGCTTAGCCATAGTATAGTGAAATATCTTTGTTTAGAGCACTTTCCTTCTCTTACACCATAAATACGGTAGCAATGGGACATTGTCTATGTAAGAAACTCATCAGAATCACTTTCCGAAAAGAATATATAAATTTTTATTATCATTATCAGAATTATAAACATCTGACTGAAACAATTTCAGAGCGTTATGCCACAAGGCGATGTTTACTTCTTGCTGCCAAGGTTGCACCCCTTGCGATTGTACGCTCACCGTCATGTTAAAATTGCGATTTTTATGACGAATTTAGTTGAAGCCTTTAGCTTATTCACTTCTGTATGATTAATTAAGGGAAATAACTTTGTAGTGCTTAAAATAAATATTTGGCGAATTTTATCAGTTAGCTCCCATGTCAGTGAAACACAATTTTCATCATTGCGTCAAATTCTCGGAACCATCCTGGTGGTCATATTTCTCTAATGTTTCTGATGATGCGTGTGATGTTCCTGATTTTGCTTCAAAAAGTGAATTTGAAGACACTACTGAACAATTTGATGGCTATGACTATGGTAAATATAAAGGATTTATCAGTTGCCTTTTTTGCAACAATCTACAGCCACATGATGATGATGCAAAACAGAATAAACAACTTTTTTCCTTCTTGAAATTCGTTTTTCATTCAATTTAGTACCAAAAAAATATTGTTAAATTATATCAAATAGTTGTGAAGTTGTGGCATTTTTAATACACACTAAAATACATGACGCGGCGTCCGTGGCTAAGACGAGTCCGACTCGTAAGCCAGCATACCGCGATCGAAACCCACTGCAGGCTGCGGGGATTTTTGTCGTGGTATGGGACGTCGCAGGTCGACCCAGCCTAAAATGGGTACCAGGATGGGCTGTCCTGGGAAAGTAAAGACAGCCGGCGTAATGCTGACCAGATTACCCTCCAAGATGGTCTGTAAAAATATGAGACGCTCTGCCCGATGCGCCGAAAGGCGTGAAAAGGGATCTTTATTTTTTTTTTTTTAAATACATGGTATCTGGGAAAATGCAAGGGTTAAGTTAGAGCTTGGTAGTCAGTGGGTTAAACCAGTATAGATTAATGGTAACAGTGACAAATCTGCATGCACCGCAGTAAAAATCAGAAAAGCCCACTGATTGCAGCTCATTACAGTGATAGGATGTCACTTTTGAGGAGATAAAAGCTATTTTGATGTTCGACTGCATGGAGTACGATTTGGTGAAAAAAAGATTGGAACTGTGGTTTTGGAGAACCAGTTTTCCTTTAATATGCCTGATATTGCGCTTTATTTACCCATGATCATTTCTTTGAGACATGGAAATTTCTACATTATGTAGATGACGAGAGTCCAATTATTGACAAGACAATTGACAAATTATACAAAGTTAATCCTATGTTAGACATCAGTGAAAACTCAAATATATTATGTTCCACAACAGCAGATGTTGCTAGATGAAGAAATGAGTCCAACCAACAGAATTAAAAAAAAAACATCAGTGCATACAGAAAAAGCCAGTGAAATAAAGAATCGGCTATGTATGTGATCTACTGGAAAAAGTTGATTCAAAGGAGTTGAGTTAATACCACAAATTGGTAATACTAGTAGTATTGTTCTGAGACTTGCCTCATGCATTGCATTGCAACACTGTTAGCTGTTCATGAATCGCTTCTACAATTTGCTGTATTTATCATGGCTTCTAAATGGAAATGAATATCTAAACATAAGGGACTTTGCAGTCAAACAGATTCAAACATGCTGATTCGACAACAGAAAAACATGATGTGTAGTGGTTTTGACTGTCCAACCTGTGATTCAGTGACAGTTGTTGTGGAATGTGATCAGCTCCATTGTATTTCAATACAGCCTATCATGATCTGCATGTTCTCAGCTCTAATTTGTAAGAATGCAGATGGCAGTACCTTTCCTGTCTCCTGTCCACAAGCTGTTACAGATTAAATAAGAGCAATGGGTGGCTGTGACAGAAATGATCAAATGACAAAACTCTTTCATAGCAGAAACTTCAGGTGGCCTCACCGTTTGATTATCACATGCATGCTGTGGCATTGTTACAATGCATATGTCATTCGCCAACCTTTCTAGCCTAGCAAAGAACAAAAAACACAGACAACTGTTTTATAGCTTTATTGATGATCTATGCATGATAGTAATCAGGGATTTCCAAAGCATTGCTTGTCAATGTTCGGTGCTTTCTTACAAGAGAAGACTGCAGAGTTGCAGATCGTTATGCAGAAAGACCGGGCCAATGGCAGTAACGGATGTGCTGTTTGCAAAGGGCAACTTGTTAAAACAATGCAAAACAGCATTCCATTGTTCTGCATTTTTGACATACATGTGCATCAGATAAAAAAAAAGCATTGAAATTGTCTGATGTGCGGAAGAAAAATGTACCTCTGTGTGTGGTTATCTTAGTGCTGGACCTGCAGGCTGCTCACTGCTGATCTCTTGAGGGCGCAGCCCCTGACCATTGGGTTACTGAACAAAATGATTTAAAGGTTAAACAATCATGTGCATAACGTGACGATTCCTCAGGTGAGCCCAGGACCAGATAGATTGTCATGTATCAGCTCTGCATTTATGGAAGCCTCAGTTGAACTCCCATGATCTGCCCCTGTCTTCCCTTGAGGGCTGACCAATCTACACTCGGTTGCCCTGGACGGGTTCTCCAGGGGTTAACCCATGTAGTTAGGGGGGGGGGGGGGGGAGAACCGAAACGTTTCTGCCCCATGAAACTATCCGGAAAGTTAACCCGGTCTACAAATGCTTGATTTAGTTGGATGTGTGGGCTGAAAGGCATAAATATCACAGCTTTGCTCTGAACAAACACAAAGCAGTTTTGTCGCTCAGACAAATAAAAAGAAGAAATTATTTTGTAGTGTAACTTTAAAAAAAAAGTTTTTTTTCCCGTTACAGTTACATTTTTGTTGTTGTTGCAGGCTCGCGTTCTGCTGGTGTAGCAAACAGGACACGCCCAGTTATCCAGATGAGAGCTGGTCCGACGTCGCACACAGTCCGTAAGTACCCACTACATGCCTTTTTTTCCAACTTTTAGAGATGATAACATAGCTAACTCATTCATTTCAACGAGGTCATAGCTAATTTTTTAAATAAAAAGCGCTGTCTAATGCCGGAGTGTTGAGTTTGAACCCACTGCAGACAATTTGTCTTGCGTTGGTTACAGCAGAGTTACTAAGAGCTGACCGCTCAGAAAGCAATGGCAAACTACTGAACAGCCTTCTTCGATGTCAGGAAACGCCCATGATCTGCCCCTGTCTTCCCTTGAGGGCTGGCCAGTCTACACTTGGTTGCCCTGGATGGGTTCTCTATTATTTTGTAGCGTAACGTTTTAAGAAAAATTAAATTTTTATAGTTATGGTTCTTCTTCTTCTGCAGGTTCACTGCTTAGTGGAGCAGTGAGTGTTGTTGACATCATTACAGGAATGCCACTCGCGCAGCATTGTGACCAGCCTACACCTTTGCCTGCAACGGGTAAGTACCCACTAGTAAAGTATATTGAATAAGGCCCACCTCCCCCCCCCCCCCCCCCCCCCCCCAATGTGCTTCTCCATAAGTGTCTATTCCGAGTAACTGTATCCAGTACGCAAGAAGTTATAGTTAGGGAGAGGGGTGGGGTTCATCATGAGCCTGATGGATAATTTCTTTTGATTTCAATTTGATCTTTTCATGTCTTATATTTCTTAACAGACCTGGTGTTTGAACTGACTGTAAGTGTATTTTTAATCTTTGTCCATCTCCCTACCTGCCCCCTCACTTTTTTACTACCTGTCCCTCACATCAAGGCAGTTTGTCACTGCCTTCTTTTTTTTTTTTTTGTATTTGCAGTTTTCTCTCAAGATTCCCACCCCCCCCCCCCCCACCCCCCTTTTCTCTTTGTATTTTCCATTCTCTCTGTACACACACACCCACCCCCAAACCCTTTTAATTGGAGTAGCAAGGTCACTTTCTCTTTTTTTCTTGTCCTATCCCCCCCCTTTCTTTTTTTTCCCCCCACTTTCTTATTTTTTTTACCCTTTCGCTTCATTCTCTCATTCTTCTCCCGTCCCCCTTTTTTTTTGGGTTTTTAAAATTTTTTTTGCTGCCCAAACGTCTTTTCTATGGTTTTTTTTTGGGGGGGGGGGGGGGGGATGGGGTTTTCCCTTATTTCAATCTGTATGTTTTTCGAGTATTGTGTTTTTTTTGCATGTGTAAGTAGTTTTTTTGTTTTCTAGTTTGTTGTCTGTTTTCTTGTGCGTTTGTTTTTTGTTTGTTTGGTTTGTTTTAAATAAGTCAAAAAAACACAAAAAAGAAAAAGGGAATGGGAGGTGGGAACGTGGGGGAAAATCCCTTTTTAT
>CAJHNH020002960.1:0-87992 GCA_905116865.2 Candidula unifasciata
ATGAAAGAGTTAACAGTGCCAGACACCCAGCGTGACCATTTTGTCATCGAGACACTTGCTATCCATATTTAAAACAAAGCTTAATAAAGATTTTTTGCGGGGGTAGAGGATACGGTTTCGAATACGTCCGGGACATTCTTATTTTATTTATTTTATCTATACTAAAATGGTAAAAGGAAATGTCTAGAAATTAAAGGCGGCCGTTGTCATGTTGACCATATCCCACAAGCTTGGACTGATCTACAGAAATGTGATTCTAGCATAATATGCCAGATGCACTGCTGACACAAAACAGGTCCTTAATTTAATTTTACTATAAAGGGGGTAGGGAAAGTTTTCTTTGCCAAAGGCTATATGGATATTTATAGTCCCATTTATGCGCCAAACATAAATAATCAAATTGTAAATGATCCCCCTATGTTTTGGTCAAAATATCAACATAACTCTTTCGACCCCAGACTTGTTGTTTTAAACATTTACTATCCTAATCTGCGTGTGCTTCAGTGTGACGGTATTTCAAACTTAATGAATTAAAAATACAGAGCTATTTAAAAAAAAACAAAAAACAAAACAGAAAAGCAATAGTAAACGAATGGATTCAGAAAGATTTGACAGAACACAATCTTTTTTTTTTCTTCCCTTCAGCAATCACAAGCTATGCGCTTAATATACTAAAGAGCATAGTTTGGTATATTATCTTAAAGTATCACAGGTTTCCTAAAGTTTAGTTGTTAGCTCTACTCGGTGTAGCCACGTTGGTTCCTTGCTTTTCCAGGAGCAGGCAACCTTGCAAAGACATGTTCTGGAGGTGGTCTGTTCAGCGCAGCTCTTCTGTCTGAGGCACAAGTCCCCCAGCTGAAACTATTTTTGGGTAGTCAAAGTGACTGAGCACCAGGTTGCGGCGTCCGTGATCCTAGATACTAGTCCCAGAAGTGATACATTTCCCCGTCCATTCTACTAATGTGGACACCCTTACGGCTACACCAGAGCCGTGTTACAGCATCATGTGTCTCTGGGCAAACCAGTTGACTGGAGCTCTTACGACAACACACAGGAATGAAATGAAAACGCATTCTTCTTAAAGTCCATGCCGTGTTGCGCTGGTAGTCATGTCTGTCCACAACATTCTGTCTCATAATCTTTCAGTCAACTCTGACACAGATGATCCTCCTTGCCATGATGTCAAACTGTCCAACATGTGTTCTCTCGGTCTCCCTCTACCTCTCCTTCTCTCCAATTTTCCTACCGTTAAGATGTATTCCAGTTTTCTCCTTCTCGTCACATGACCAAAGAATGAAGATTGTCTCTTTATGATGTGCGCAATCAGTTCCCTTCGTTGGTCAGTTTCTTTGAACATCACACAGATTTTTAATAAAGCCTCGTGGTCAAGGAGCTCCCGGGTAAGTGCCCAACGAGCCCATGTATTATTAAGAAGTCACTGGGCTACCAGCAAGGACCAGTGGACTAGTTTTAGTGTGTGTAGCCTGTTGTCTCGGCAGTGCAAGAAACGAATTCACAAAATGGACAAAAACAAGGACTACTAGCGTTTGTACTGGACGGATAATAATAATCTTAGCCTAAATATATTTTCCCACAAGTCATTTCAGTAACTATGTTAAACAGAGAATTCTTTTTACGCCATTTTCCTCGTCGTCAATATTTGTATTTTATTTTGTATCGGCACTAAATATGTATTGTGATCAACATCACCCAGGCTGTCTTTACTCTCCATATGATGTGCGCCATTTTGGTTTTGTTAGAACTTCTCCTTCGTGTCGTTTACCGGCTGTAAACTCAGGTGGAATGTTCTGGCTAATCGTCCACATCTGGACGTTGGTCTTGTTTCAGAACTTGAGTTTTGCGTGCACATCTGTTTTACAGATATGGCTCATTTAAATGGAGACTGTTGGTTTCTCGCCTCTCAGGCAGAGACACTCCGACTTCAAAGAAAACATGCGTAATTAGTCGACTTTTTGAGCATACTTGTTAAGAAGCAAGATTCTGGTTATTAGCCACAATAATCAAGTACCTGCTAACATACAGATAAAATGGAACAAACTAAAAGAAGTTGAAACCGTTTAATATCTCGGCTCCCACAAATGGCAGCTGTGCAAAGAGATCTAGAATAGGCAACAGCCGCTATGTTCCACGCGAATTCGACGTGGAAGAGCAAAATCAGCAACGCAGTCAAGGTCAAATTCTACAAATCACTGGTGTTGTCTATTTTCTTATATGGATTTGAGGGTTGGACACTCATTGTGGAAATTTGAAAGAAGGATTCGGGCTTTCGAATGTAAATGTTACAGACAAGTTTTACGAATTAGTATTTAGAACTCAAAACTAACAATTGTCAGAGACAAAAAATACAAATTTGCACGAGCCTCTTTTTGCAGTGGTGAAACGTCGCGGAACGTGCTGAGACATGATTCGTTTGCAAAGACTATTTGGAAATTTAAACATAATGCCTTGAAACCATCCCACAAAAAAGTATATAATTATAATGCAGAAAGAGCTTATTAACATAATCCTAAGATTTTGTTTGCTTGCAAAGGTTTCATTGCTCAGTATATCATTATCTTAGATTTCCTAGTGTGGATACAGGAACCACATTTTGGGAGACCGGGGGGGGGGGGGGGGGGGGATATATAGACCGACTGTCCTCTAACAAGCATTGTTGTAAGAGGCAATTAATAAGGGGTGTTTCCTTCGAAGTCTGTGTGCATCCGTCTGAGATCCAAGTAACCAACAGTCTGCCTACAGATAAGCCAGGTTCGTAAAACGAAAGGCACACCCCGTACTCAAGCTCTAGAACACGACCAGAAGTGGACTAGCAGCCAGATCTTTCTGCTGGAGTTTACAACCAGGAAACGCAAACAAGAAGAAGAAATCTAGGATCATACTCCCACAAAACTACTTAATTTTTCACTTTGCGGCTAAATTTCCCAGCAGCACCAAGTTCCGGTTATAGACACGCAAGCATCAATCACACACGCTTATTAACGTATGGCAACATCCCGCCCTTACAAAAACAACATCTCTTCTCCAGCACCCCCCCCCCCCCCCACACTCACACACCCACCCACCTTTTTACTCTAGCTCTTCTATATAACCTATTAGTGCGAACAAGGGAAACTGCAAAGCTTTCCTAACACTTCTCTTGAGCTATAGTGGTCAAGTGTTTCCCTCCTTCTCGCCCCTGTTTCAGGGTTTACCTAGATGAAGAGCAAATCTAATTTTAGGGTGAGTTCAATATACGTGTGCCAGGGACTATTGATTTTCTGATTTAGCTTTTGAAGTGTCATGAGCTATGCTAACGTATGCTAGATCTGCTTGGGGTTTTGTGTCTGGAGGGTAGGAATATCGGTTGAAGCTGGAAAAAGAGAATAGCGACTTCAGAATGTAACATACATAGCTAGAAAATACGACGTCATCATCATGTGCCCTGTCGACTGGCGTAGGCTTTCATGCATCTCCACAGATCTCGGTCCTATATCAGCCGGATCAGTTCCATCGATGATATTCGCCCGTGCCTCCGTCTCAATCCATCCGTCATCACCTCTCCTGGTCTGCCACTCTCTCTCTCTCTCTCTCTCTCTCTCTCTCTCTCTCTCTCTCTTTGATCCTCCCAGTCGTCACAATATTCTCCAAAGCCTCCCCCTCATCACATGACCAAAGAATATTACTTGTCTCTTCCTTGTAGCAGAAAATATGGTTTTGACAGAAAAAGAAAATTTCGAATAATCTGATCTTAAGGCGTCGCTATAACACGGGCATTATACCATACCCACATAAGACTTCAGGTCACATCCGTCTGGTGTAGGGGGCTGCGTGGTCTCGAGGCATGGTGTCCACCTCGAGTGCTAGAGGTTCCAGGTTTAATCCCCAGTCTACCGCCCTCTAGCAACATTGTATATACGTGACAGTTACTTTTTGGCTCATGTACTCGAAATCGCCACTTGCGAGACAAGATGCCTAATAAAAACCAACCATCCAAGACTGAGTGAATAAAACGAGGGTTAGTTAATAAGTAAGTCACAAATGGTCGTTAAAAAAAATAGTAATAAAGACTTTAACAACTTGAAACCCGTTGTTGTTGTTTTTTTTTTTTTCCACATACACTGTCCCGTTATTTTTCAACATACTTTTCCACAAAAATTGATGCATTTGTTCCATAGTTTTATCAGTCCTCCCAAACCTGCTGCGTAGAAGTGCGTGCTCTGTTTTCTAAACCACATTTTCACTTCACATTCAACTTCTGTGTCATTCGCAAAGTATCTCCTGCCTATGTGCGTTTTTATGCAGTATGTTGTATGCTGAACCACGTGAGCACCCTTTTGCAGCTGCTACCGAGTCAACAGTCACTTGCATGTCACCTCTAATCATCTCCTCCACCCGCTGCACGGATGCGTCTGTTGGAATCTTAACAGGACGAACAGATCGGACCTAATCAACAATCGTAGAGTGTCCTTGATAAATAATGGTTACCCAGCTGTGCACCGCCTTACGGGATAAACATTTGTCAGCTTTAACAGGAAGCATTTCCTTATGAATGTCCTTTGAAGGCAGTCCATTTGTGTTTAAAAAAAAAAAAAAACACACACACACACTACAGCAGGTTGTTCTTTAAGGGTACACTCCATAAGTGCGGTCACCATTTTGTTTCTGTGATGCGAATGCTCATGCAACGTCTAGCGCCACATAACAAACAGAAAAATCAAGTTCGATGTTGCTATCGCCTAATGACACCTTTAGAAACCACAAACTATATTTTCTGCCATCCCATAACCATTTGTGACTAACTTATTGACTTCCTTGTAATACTATTAGACAGATTGTGGAAACGACACCTTGATTACTAGATTCCCCGAGACAAAGCAAATCAAGTGATTTGTTCATCCTGTTAGAATGCAGCAAAACCAAACACCATCACAGGTACTGCATCTCTAAAGATCAGCTACAAGAGCAAAAGGACGGCCATGAAAA
Source organism: Candidula unifasciata (assembly GCA_905116865.2). Classification (NCBI taxonomy): domain Eukaryota; kingdom Metazoa; phylum Mollusca; class Gastropoda; order Stylommatophora; family Geomitridae; genus Candidula; species Candidula unifasciata. The sequence continues at coordinate 4,984 of CAJHNH020002960.1, forward strand.
ACTAAATCAACAAGATTAATTAAAGACACTTTACGCTTGCACGCCATGATAAGAGCCAGCGTACACTAGATTATAAATTGTTCCTCCCTGCAGCGCTTAACGGCAGAAGTGGTTTGTGATGATGATGATGATGATGATGATGATGATGATGATGATGATGATGATGATGATGATATAATGATACTGATGACATGTAAAAGAGTATATGTATTCCTTTTGTAAAGATGTTGTACAGGAAGTCTTTACCCCTTTAGTACTGGGTCTCTCTCGTACTTACTTTCGCTCGTACACAGTCGACCCAGGCAGATGTCTAAGGGTTCAGACCCATAGAGTAGACGAGACAGACTTCTCTTCTAACAAACTACCACACGTCTTCAAAGGATATTCGACGATGACTGTTGTCAATTCCAGCTTTATTTACAGTCATTCAATATCATATTAGCGACAAACATCAACATAACAACCTCACTTACGCCATCCAGGCAAGGGTCACTTGCTCACACGTTTGGGTATACAGCCACGCCACGGTCGACAGTGGACTGCACACGGCCAGCACAATCAACAGTCAGTAGGACACTTTCATTGTCCTCAAATATATTTCAACATGGCTTTACTAAAATCACTTAATAGCTATACAGAAATCAACATTCCCTTCATTTTACTCAGGGTCGACTTTCATTCGGAACTCTCTAGGGTCCTGTCACAGAATGCCTCACTAGTCAGCGATTCCCCCAGACTTCGTGTTTACACGTGAGTTCATCAGTCTCGTGCTTTACCATTTCAACATTAATCTCATGTCTCTCATTCTAGGGATTTCCCCAATTCTGCCGGTCAGTCAACCCTTACGTTATACCTTTTTATAGCCTCACTAGCTGTACCCAGCCACGCGTTGCTGTGGCCCAGCATGGTGAACTGGGAAAGAAATAAAATAGAAAGAGCACCTGTCTAATATGATTAATATCAGTCATTGCACAGCTACAGACAGATATAGTCTGATATGCCGACTCTAGAACACGTAACATATAAGTGAATGTCGATATTAGGGGTCGTTTAAACTACATTGTTACAAAGAAAAAAAATTTTTTTTATCGCAGGCTGAAGCATCTTTTGTGCTTGAACAGCTGAAAGTAAAGCTGATTACTATACCTCTAACTGACCAACAAAGTAGCAAAAAATAGCCGAGGAAGCGGTATTAAAATATAAATATTTAAGAAATAAGAACTTTAAAATAAACATTTAAGCTCTCTGAGCTAACAGTGTCTAACATATATCACCGAGCGTGGAATCGAACGCCAATCACCGGCATGACAGCCGGAATGCTTACAACTACGCTACCAAGGACTCAAACATTTAGTAGAAATGAAATTATATAATTATTTGAAGTTCCGCTTTTTACACGCGCGCGCGCACACACACACACACACACATACACACACACACACACACTCTCAAAGTCAAAGAAGCCAATCAACTAAAAACAAATCCGGGCCGGCAACGAAACAAATAATAATTTGATCGTTGCTGGAGCTACGTCGTTTGTGGGTTGTTGTTTTTTTTTACATAAAAACACTCGTTGAGACAAAGGCAATATTGTGTAAAAATTTGAAAGCCATCGGGTTTGTAGTTTCGGAGTCTATTGTTAACGACCACGGAAAATTAACATTTTTAATAATATAGATTACAGCTCTCTTTCCACTGAAGTAAATCTAAATCAAAATGCCACTAGTTACACTGTGCATCGCACTACGGGAAAGTTAAAATCATCCATGAGAATACATCTAAACTTTCACATTTACTACATGCTCTTTCTGTCTGCACATCGCTCATTCTAATTGTCATAACTTCGGTCAGTATCATTAATTGCCTTTTCAGTGTGCGGTAAATAACTCGCCAGATACAATTTCCATCAACAACGCCCCCGTAGTCAAGCAAATCATGTCTTATGGAAGCAAAAGATTGTTATCTTCTTAGTTATTTGACCAATCTGCCGAATTTGCACTCAGTTGTTTGAGGAGCAATTTAGAGATATTCAAATATCACCGTTAAACCAATTAAAAAAAATATCACTTACATTTAAATTTGTATGAATGAATTCATTTCAGGGTCATTTAAAATCGATATACAGGGACAGTCAGACACACACAATACACCACACATCCATATATATACATATATATATATATATATATATATATATATATATATATATATATGTGTGTGTGTGTGTGTGTGTATTGTGTGTGTGTGTGTGCATTCAACCGTCATTCAAATCTGCCAGACGAGACCTTTAAATCGATTATGCAATACTGGTCCTCCCTTGAACGTAATTATATAAACGGTAAGTAATACTCAGGCTTACACACTTAACCTTTAAATCGCTATCCCGTCCTTTCTGAAAGGTTTCAGCGTTGAAGTCGTTATCCGGGGATCCTTATTCAGAGCAATTCAGTCACTGAATAACTACAGTAGAACCTCGCTTAACGAGCATAATTCGTTCCTGAATCATACTTGTTAAGCGAAAGACTCGTGAAGAACAATTGTTCTCATGTAAATTAATGTAAAATACGATAATGCGTTCTATGTCTCAAAAAATACTCACAAAATGTTGTGTATAACGTTTATTCAAAGAAAATTATATACATATATTATTAAGGAGAGTGAATCATCTTCATCTTTTCTTCAAACTCGGAACGAACCCACCTGAAATGCGAATTCGATTTGCAGAAGAAAAAACAGTCGAAATAATTATGATACATAGCTAATTATTTTTTTTTACTAGAAAGATGTCTAGAGACATTTGTTTTTGCCGACGCTTCAAAATTGGGCGAAAATGCGACACAGCATTATCATTAAATAAATTTGCAGCGCGCATAGCCACTTCCTTATTGGGGCGACGCTTCTCAATGTTAGATGCAACAGTTTCCCATGCTTTCAGTATTTCTTTAATTCGCCAGACAATTCTTGCTTTTCTGTTACCTCCTCCTCCTCTGACAAACTTTGCTCCAAAACTTCTTGCTGTGAAACACAATGCAACCCCATAAGCTCTTCAGTGGTCTGCTTCTGGCTGTGTTCTTCCACAAGCTCTTCGATATCACTGTTATCAACCTACAATCTCATGATAGTGGCTAAAGACACAATCTCTTGACAACGCTCTCCAGCCAAAGCTTCTTCCAAGAAGTTATGGTTTTCTTGGTAACCCCTCTCCACGCCTTGTCGATAATCTTGAGGCAGGCAACGATGTGGAAGTAATTTTTTTTCCAAAACCCATTGAGAGTGATGATGGTCGTTTCAGTCAACTTAAAACAATGCTCGAAGAGTGCTTTAGTGTAGAGCTTCTTAAAGTTAGAAATAACTTGCTGGTCTATGGGCTGGAGTAACGGAGTGGTGTTGGGAGGCAGAAACTGGATCTGATGAACTTAAATTCTTTAGGGAGGTCATCGTGTAGGCCAGGAGGATTCATGTACATTTATCACAATATAACACAAGTTTGAGTGAATGTGTGATCACAAGCGACACTACAATGCTACTAGAACTAGTGCTAAACACAGACTGATGTAACGTGCGCACAATCCTGGACTTCCCCTCTCCTCGCCACTCGTTATGCTAAACGTCGCTCGTTAAGCAAGTTATTCTTTTACAATTTGTTTTGCTCGTTATGCGAATTACTCGTTATGACAGGTGCTTGTCAAGCGAGGTTCTACTGTATTGCTATAACGGAAAAGTCTTTCGTCTTTATACTATTAATATCGGTTGGTTAATTTACAGCAGTGTTTCCATTTTTCAGTGTTCTTACGTGTGCATGTGTCTTATCGTCTGCTCTATCTAGTCATATTGTAATAATCTCATCTATCATTACCCATTAATGACTGCATGGTGCAGTGGGGTGTCTGGTTTAGCCGTTTAGGGTACATCAATTATAACCTGAAAACTACGGAATTTACCAAAGCATGCTTTCTCAGTCATTCAATGAGCAAGCTACAGAATATCCAGGCGAGACATATGCGAAAACAGTGGCGTTATCTGATACAGAACCCAGCTTTTCGCAAAATCCCCTAGATTTTTGTTCCGGGTATATGCTGGTGTCAAAGGCAATGAGAGAGCAGAGGCTCTGGCTGGCAGTGCGACTAACAGGAATGGGCAATTCATGGACATGAGAGACATCATCAATGCCGTAGGAGAGACTAAACGCTGTGAGGCTTTCAGTTTCGTGAAAAGTGATTGTTCACTGAGTAGACTGCATACCCTGGGTGTGCCAGTTGGAGCTGCAAGACAGGAAAACCATGTGGGAGCCACCCGCCGTTACATCAACCAGAACAAAATGGGGGTTGCTAGCTTAAACACACTTAGAGACATACTCAGGAGGAGATCGGAGCACTTATGATCATGTCCGATGTGCGATAAAAATGATCTTAAATTGGACAATAATCAATAAGTATGACCTCTTTGGAGTCTTTCGTTTTTTATTTTTTTTATTTTTTATTAAATTGTCTGTTTACTTTTGTTTTTCTCATTACAATCGTCTGCTTAATCTAGTCCTAATTTTCACCAACTCGTCGATCCTCACAAACCCACGACTGAGGGCGACACTATGTGCTGCTCCATAACATAACATAACCCTTGACCGTGGAGGTGTATTGATGGAAGCACTAGCATATAAAACCCGCCATCTTTCTCTGTCTTCCGCTTGATGAATAAGTGAATGACAACTTAGCCCTGTCCATTTCTTGATGTTGTCATTCCAGATTCTTTTTTTCCCCTCCTCTTCTTTGACTACGCCCCAATGTGTGCTACTACGGATGTAATAATGTCAACTTTTTTTAGAGGGTTGAATGGGGTATCTAGGATTTGCCGGGTGGATCAACCACCCAAGATGAGACTCCTAAAATTGCAGGAGTGTCAGAGACCTCTTGTATCATCTCGGTAGAAAAAAAGACTGAGACAGAGCATGAGAGTGTGAGAGAGACAGAGAAAGGGAGAAGGAGATGAGAGGGGGAGCATTTGACAGACAGATCTCTTTCCATAACCACAGAGGTAGAATCTACAGATATTATTTAAAGGATAGATTTAAATGGTGTTTATGAATACGTTATAGCTAAAAACACAATGTTAGGTTAACACATAACATGTGGAGCGAGCTTGGAGTTGAGTGTGGGCCAGGCAAGAAGAAGCTTGTGAATGGAACACTGTTGCAACCTGCCAGCTACAGGAGCAACTAGTATTTACACTTAAAAACAGATGTTGTGGGAGGTAAAGCATTTATGGGCATCATCATCATCATCATGGCCATGCCAACTGGCATCATGCGTCTCCACAGATCACGATCCCTGGTTGCCTGGAATAAATCTCTTGATAATATCCCTCTGTCATCGTTTCAGCCTATCTAGCATCATCTCTCTTGGTCTTCCTCTACCCCCTTTTCCACTGATCTTTCCAGTTGTCACGATGTTCTCCAGTGTCTCTCTTCTGATTATGTGGCCCATGAACAGTGTTTATCTCTTTCCTATTGTTGTATATAGAGATCTACTTTCATTAGCTTCTTTCAGGTTCTGTGTAACATTTTTGCACCCTTTTTCTGACATTAAAGGAGAGCTATTTATATCATAAGATATTTTTCATTTTCTAAAATTTATGTCTTCCAACATTTTTATCATCTCTTTATGTTTAACTTTGTCAAATGAATGTATTTATTCTCTCTTAGAATATCTTTGTTTAGTCTACAGTTTTTCATCTCTTTCTTTCTCCTCTTCAGTCGTACATTAAATTTTCCGCATAATAGGACGTGGTCCCTGTTACAGTCAGCACTAGGTCTTGTCTTCAAATGTGTTAGTGTATTTATAGACCTTTTGTTAATCAGTATATAATCTATTTGCATGAATGTTTTCAAATCTGGAATTTTCCACGTGCATAATAGTCTCTTATATTGTTTAAACCGGGTGTTTCCAATCACCATGTAATTTTTTTCGCCCACTCTACCAGAGTTTCACCTCTTTAATTTCTCGATCCTAAACCATATCCCCCAACTGCATCTTCCGTTCTCTCTTTCCCAACTATTGCATTAACATCTCCCAATATTATTTTTATTTCTTGTGATTATGTTTGGGTTATGGCAAGATTTAAATCTTCGTAAAATGTTCTTTTTCGTTTTCACCTGCAACTTTTGTTGGGGCATACTCTTGTATTTTGTTTATATTTATTAGTTTACCTTTGATTTTAACATAATAACCCTGTCTAAAATACTCCTGTAACCCACAATTGATTTTGCTGTTTCCTTATCAGAAAGTATCCCACCCCTTTTTCATGTTTGTTGCTTATTATGTACTTATCTTTTCTGATCTTTCCAGCACCCTTCCATCTCATTTCACTTATTCCATTCCATTTCCTTTATAACATTTTCTGTCTTTCCCAATTCTGCAAGTGTTCTCACATTCCACGTTGCTAGTTTAACGTTTAATGTTTATGAGCATGCTTGGCCTATTTTAAACGTTTAAATTAATAATTTCGAAGCATCAGTAAGTAATCCATGTTTTCCAGAGCAACGCACACAAGAAGTGCAAATGTTACACCATGTCAGCTTATGAGAGCTCTAAGCCCAGGAATTTGTCTGCTTTCATCATAGAAAAGTTTCCATCTTCAGACTCATAATTTTCGCCACCTGAATTTTGAGGCCACGAGCTGAAAGCAAAGCCCAGGAATATAGCACATTTAGTAGCATGCCGTCAAGGCCAGTAATTAAGGTTTATTGTACTAAAACGTCAACATCTCCGATTTTTGGTGTAACACATTTGATTCCTTCTTGTTCTTCTTGAAGTCCATGTCATGGGGCGTTGGTAGTCATGTATATCCACAACCTTCTGCTTCGTGTATTTTAAATAAAATCTGACACAAATGATCCTCCATGCCATGGTATCAAACTCCAACATCTTTTCTCTCCCTCTGCCTCTCCTACCCTCTGACTATCCTACTGTCACAATGTACTCCGGTTTTCTCTTTTCCATCACATTACCAAAAAATGTAGATTGTCTCTTTCTAATATGGGCAATCAGTTTTCGTGAGTCATTTTCTTTCATAACATCGTTATTGCTTGTTTTATCTGCGCAGTGTGTTCTCATCATTCGTCTATAAAGCCACATCTCCGCAGCTTCCAAATACGTTTTTACTAATGTGCCATCTTTCCATGATTCACTTCCGTGTATTAAGATAGGATTAATATAGCTTTTAAGAATTCTCTAAAGTCTAAGAATTCGATTCCATCAAACCCTTAACTTTACCATATGCGTGTTAAGAGGCAGTGTACTTACCTCCTCCTTTTTCTTCCCGCCCCTACCCCCACTCCTTTCCCCAATGGGGCAGCGGACCTGACATAGTTGAGATAGTTAATTTCGCGCTATCAATAACTTATTGCCAATGTGGGCGCTTTCCTATATACCTATAGTATCCCTGATACACTACGAACGAACAAACGAACGAACAAACTAACTTAATTTTTAAAGGGTCACAAATTGGGCACGGAGTCCCGTCTCACATTTTGCCCTTGCAAACACTCATCTTTCACACAGCAGGGATTCCTTCCCCCCCCCCACCCCCCCCCCCTTCCTGTCTTTGAAGTTACACGTTCCCCAACTATCCACAGATCACAAGGGTTAGCTGCGTATCCTTTACAGGACGTTGCAGAACCAACCCCAACAGCCCCTGGCTGTTGTGTGGTTTTTCTAGGCAAATTTACGTCCAGTAGTTTGCCATTGCTTCTGGACGGTCGGCTTTCTTGATACCTCTGTCAAAACCAACGCAAGGCGCATGACTTGCAGTTGGGATCGAACTCAGCATCTCGGCATTACGAAGCGTTCGCATCGACTTAGCCACAGAGCCGACTTCCACAGATCACGCAATAATAAAAATGTATCCCAAACATAGCAGCAAAAATCACCTGACCCCTGCCCGCTTGTGGCGACTCTACATGACGCCCCATTGCTGTCTGAGTAGCCGTGCAATGCCTCAAAAGCTAATTAACCTTTCACACAGAGAGCAATCCCTTCACTGTAACAGGGGTGGCAGACCGTCTGGTATTGGGTTATATACCTCACTGAACTTGGACTAAAGGTTGCTTAGTAACCATCAGCCAGAGTGCATGTGTAAGTAGATTCGCGTATGTGTATGAGTGTGTGCTTGTGTATATATGAGTGCATGTGTGTATAAAGCAAACTTTGCTTGTGTGTATGTGTGGGTATATATATATATATATATATATATATATATATATATATATATATATATATATATATGAGTTTGAGTGTGTGTATGTGCATGCAGAAGTGTGGGTGTTCGTATAAAGTCTTTAAGAGTCTAAGTGCATGTATATATTTGCATGAAGGTGTATGTATGCGTGTGACTTTGTGTTTGGTGTGTGTGTGTGTGTATAAAGGTCGGTTTATGTATGGGTGTGCTTGAGTACGTATGGGTATTTAAGAGTGTATGTGTACCTATATATTCGGAGTGTGTTTGATTGTGAATACATGATGTGTGTATGCATTATTTCATTATGTATATTTTGTATTTAAACATGACCTGAATTAATAAAAGCATGCAATTAAGCTCTGAAAGACTAATGCCTGAAAGGACCGCATGTAAGACAGGCCTGTGTTCCCAATTTCTAATCCCTTAAAAATAAACCAGGCTAGTTCCTTCGTTCGTTCCGGTAGCCATAACTGTTATGCAATTAATTGCTGTAATAACGTTTTCAAGGTAGAAAAGATTCTGTCTGTATGCCAGATTATCTTTGGCGAAGCAAGCATGTAACCGCTGTGTCCACCGACTGAGCTTTCTATTGCAAAAGTAAAATACATTATTTTACTATTTTTTGGATGTTTTGTTATTGTTTACTAATTATTACAAAAACGCCAGTCGGTTTACGTCGTGCAGAGTACATTAGTTTAAAAAAGGTAAAGGACCCTTTTTCACGCCTTTAGGCTACTGGGCATATAGGGCTAGACCTAAATTTATTATAGACTCATCGGCACAAGATGGGTGGTGTGGTCAGTATCACGCCGGCCGCCTTTACTTACAGGGACTGCACCCGGTACCCACTCAAAGCTGTGTCGAACTGGGAGCCAACATCATTTTTGAAAATAATCTGGCTCCGTCAGGGAGCGAACCTACGACCTTCCGATCCGCGGCAAGCGTCTAGCCGCTTGGCCACGGCGACTCCCGTGCCGAGTACATAATGCTTGTTAAAAATATTAATAAAGCAAAAAGAACGCTCGCTGTATCGTGTGAAATCTACAAGTTACTAGTATCTCTATGCTAGCTGAGCGCGGATTCTCTCAACAGCGAAGCGACGCGAAGGAAATTGTCACGCTTACACTTGCGAACTGATCGCGCCTTGCCTCTGCACGGAGCGTATGAACTTTGATTCTTTTCAGCCATAAATGGGTGTCTATTATTTATCATGTAACGCATGACCTTGTTAAATATTTCTTTTTATTATATGTGTTACCACTCTCTTGTAATTCTAAATCTTTCCACATAATTTCTCATTAAATTTTTTTAAATCATTTATGATTCACTTCCATACACCAATGTTGGTTCACTAAAGATTACAAGAACCATCTTTGTCTTTTTACAATCTCAATTAAAAAAGATATATATTAGACTACATATATGTGTGTGTGTGTGTGTGTGTGCGCGCGCCCTCCTGTATCTGCGTGTTTGTATATGTTTCCCTTAAATTTAAAAATACATTTCCTTTCATACGTGTCATACTTTCAAAGTGAATTTCATGGTTTCAATTCAAGACTGCTGCTAAGGATCTCCAAAATGTATTTTGGCAGCATCTAGTTTCAGTTATTTGAGTGTCAAATGATGGCATCATTTTTTTCATCGCTCACAAAATCAACAGTGTGTTTGAATAGCATGCACTTCGCCACAGGAGAATTGTTTTGTAAATTCGGTTGATTATTTGCGTGGTAATTCGTCCATCTATCGCTATCAGCGGACATCAGAAACAGCAGAAGTGAAACTGGGGGTTTCAAAAACAAAATAATTGTGTGAGTGTCAGACAAAGCAGGGAACAAAAGGACGCCTGGGTCTTTTGAAAACGACAAATCAGTTTAACAGAACTTGACGTAAACTTTGTTCTAATATTTTAGAGTGTATAAGTAATACTAAATTGTATTTGTATGCCGAAAGATTAAACTAAAGTCGTATTTTTTTAGGGATGAAGAATAGTCTATAGAGCTGGTGCTGTTCTTACGATCTCAGTGGCGGATACTTTCCGAGCACATATTTGACTGCTGCCACTGTTGATCGTTTGTTATATGTTATTAAACAGTAAATTCCTCATTAGGACGAACTCGCTTAGGACGAACGCTTGGTTAAGATGAACACGATTTTGGTCCCAGCAGGGGTGTATTCATTTGAGTTCGCGCTTAGCACTACATTTTCAACACGAACTCGTTTTTCGTTCTCTTAGAATTCGTGTTAACAGAGTTCTGCTGCATAAAGTAATGAAGCAGTTCTACTTGCACAGCACCTCTTTCGATAATTATGGGAATAGGGTTCATTGCAGTCTTGATTTTCTCAAGAAATCACTGAGGCTTGAGGTTTGAACAACCGATCAACATCATGGCACATGGGTAGTAACCCATAAGTGCTCCGTTCTTTTTCTATCTCAAGTCTGAGTCCGAAGAAGCTTGGCACAGTGCACAGGCTCTGTAGCAGCAGCGACGATTCTAAATACCTTATGTATATTTTTAACTCCAAATTTTGCCCGGGCAGCCCCGTCAGGATACTCTTTTTGATTTCCAACTACCAAGAGATTTTTTTACGCGCTCAACAAGCACATGGATGTCCGATCTCACTGCCCAGAAACCAATGGGAATTACTAGAAGTCAATCCATGTCCAAGTGAAAAGATCCCAGCCTTTACCGGGAATTTAACCCAGAACCTCTAGCCCTCGAGGCGGACACCATGCCTCGAAACCACGTAGTCCTTTCAAGAAATCACTAAAGGCATCTATGACTAGTAAACCCAAAGAGAGGCAAAGATAACTCTTGATCATCTCTTGTGTTACTATTTGATGTTGATAGACACTCCATTTTTTTCTGTGCCACCCATTCCCTCCCCCCCCCCCCCCACTCACCTCTCACCCTCTCGATTATCTTAACTTGTGTTTAAGGAATTCACCTTTTATAGAAAATCAGTCCCTAAAAAAGGAACAAAAAAGTAAAGTTAAAGACCCTTTTCCACGCCTTTAAGCGTATCTGGCGTATGGGACTCGACCTATTTTTGTATAGACTAATCCGCACTCAGTGGTTGATTAGACCAACATGACGCCGGCTGTATTTACTTCCCAGGACTATACCTGGCACCCCCTCCCCCCTGGGTCGACCTGGGAGCCAGGGTCGGTTTTAAAGACAGTACGGCTCCGCTACGATTTGAAACCACAACCTTCCGATCCGCAAGCCAGCGTCTAGCCGCTACATCATGGGAGCTCCCCTTTTGAAAATAAAGGGCAATTAGTTCATTTTGTCATATTAGTTAGAGCGGTTTAGATGGGTGGGACAGTAACCCCCAGCATATTCTAGTAAAAGTAAAGTAAAGGACCCTTTTTCACGCCCTTAGGCGTATAGGGCATATAGGGCTAGACCTATATTTTTAGAGACCAAAAGGCACAGGATGGGTGATGTGGTCAGCATCACGCCGACCGCCTTTACTTTCCCGGGACTGCACCCGGTACCCACTCAAGGCTGGGTCTACCTGGGAGCCAAGGTCATTTTTGAAAAAAAGTCCTGCTCCGCCAGGGAACGAACCCACGACCTTCTGATCCGCGGCGAGCGTCTAGCCGCTCGGCCAGTGCGACTATATTCTAGGTCAACACATTTAAACTGTTTTGGCCAGTGACCTCCCTCGCTGCCTTTCCTTTCATGATAAATGTCCAGAAACATATTTGTGTTATCGTCTTATTATATCTACGCTCGGAGACATTACAGATACTTGTTACCTGCTCTACTCAGACATGCGACTGCACAAAAAATAAAGCACTTTTCTACCTTTCCGGTGGTCATGTTCCAAACAACCCGAGTTCCCAAACTGATCTAGCCTAGATTGTGTACATGAGACGCCAAGATGGCCGGTGTTATGTTGACAACATGCATCATAGAGTCCATATGCGTTAGTAAAAAATATGAAGTGAGCCCCGTGTACTCAGATCGCATCAAAGTACATAACGGTATCTTATATGTTAGTTCTCTCATCATAAATTTACTGGTTTGTTTCATATTACTCTTTTTTTCAGTAAGGTTGTTTATGTAAGTAGTAATTATTGAGCAGAAGATGATGTGCTCGAAAGTAAACGACACAATATACAACTAAAAAGCTCAACTAAGAGATAAGAAAGACACACAGAGATACGAACAAACATTTCGATAGAGGTCAATAACCTAGAATAGTATACACACACAAACACACACACACACACACACATGCACACACACACACACACAAACGAGTGAAAGCAATCGCACAGAAATATAATTCACACAGCTAATGAAAGATTCCTAATCTTAAAGTAAAATGTATCATGTTTATATCAAACCGGGCATTTTTCCTGAACGTACATATTGTGGGAGGTAACACTGCTCTCAGGACTTTTCCATAAGTTGTCCACCCCCATCAAAGTTCTTGTTCCAGTGGTAAGAGTAGCAGTCTGATTGCGTCCGTCTTGCCGTTCCCCTGAGTGTTGATTGTTGACCATCTTCCCTGGTCATTGCCCGCTAAACTGTTCTCTTCAGACCAGCGGTTCTCAACCCGCCGGTCGAAACCCTTTTTTTGGGGGGAGAGGGTGGGGGTAAAAGACCATTTTACAGGGGTCGCCTAAAACCATCGTAAAACACATATTAACTGAATTTATGAAATAGCAACAAAAATAATTGTATAGTTGGAGTCGCCACAACACCAGGAACTGTATTAAAGGGTAATTTTTGCCTCGGTCCGGTTTCTTGGCTCTTAGAGGTCATAGAGGCCCGGCTCTCTAACGTAGTTGGCTAAATCGGATTGCGCGGTGACCAGGTGACGAACTTATTGTGGTCCGAGTTCACTCCCAAGGGTATGCAGAAAAGCCACATTTCTCCCAGATTTACGGTATTTACAATGGAATCAAGGCCGAAAGGTTGCGATATCCATAATACCGAGCCTAAGGGTTAACAACTCATGACTTCTGGATACTAAAACAAACAAGCAAACAAAGGTCATAGAGAATTTCAATAATTAACTACCGAGTGTTTAGTGTTTGATCAACACCGAAATCGACAAATCAACATCAATAAAGACACACTGAAGCTTGATTCTGGCTTAAACGAGATTTTGGCTAAGAATTAATGAACCCACTTGAACTCAAGATTTGTAGAAGAACTCCCATTTGTAGCGTGGGTGGTCTTGTATACATATTTTCGACCCTTGCCAGTTTTAGAGTTCGTGCACCGTCGTGATAATTTAGAACTGTAATCTACAGAAGGAAGTTGCAACATTTATGTAAATGTGGCCTGTCCTTTACAAAACAAGCCAAAGAACTATTTTCTTATGGTTTCGTATGTTAACAAGTTTGTTTTATTTATCTCAAAATATCATTACATGTAGGACGCGATTTACAGATAATTAAGCACACTGATACTGCGTTCTGAAAGAAAGATCCAACTAATCTGCTTATCGTTCTTCACTCGCATAATAGGGAACTGAAACGTGGTAGAATGCAAAAAATATTTCAAAAGATTTTCCCAATGCGGTGTATGTGGCTTAGGCGTTACTAGTACGACTCGTAGTTCCAAAGTACCGCGATTGAAACCCACTGCTGGCTACGTGGATTTTTTTATCGTGGTATAGGGCGTCACAGGTCGACCCAGCCCAAAATGGGTACCATGATGTATGTCCTGGGTAAGTAAAGACGGCCAGCGTAATGCTGACCACATTACTAACATAGTGCCAAATGGTCTGTAATAAAAATGGGAGCTAGCCCATATGCCCGATGCGACTAAAGGCGTGAAAAAAAATCTTTACTTACTTACTTTTACTTACATTCTCCCAGCAGGGGACCCGCGGGTTTTAGGGGCTCCGGTGAGCAGGGGTTAGGCTCCCAGCTAGGATGAGAGTATTGGTTGGAGTGATGGAGGGGGATACTTTACATTGAAAAAAAAAATATATAAGCCTGGTAAAATAGAGGGACATGATGTCCTGTAGTTTGTGAAGAGCCGCCCTGTTCTTTTATGAAAGTCTGCCCATGCTATCGAAGACCACAAAAACTCCATCGCTGCCACTTTGTATGCTACTATAGCCACATCTAATCAGCTAACAACCGACACCACAAGTGACCCAAGAGGAGCATAATCGCTCACCCCCGTCGACAAGCCAATTGATGATTAATCACAAACCACTACTAGGGCTATCTGCTATATGTGGAACAAAGTGATTAGAAAAGTATATCATGGAGGGTGTAATGATTAAGAACATGATGAGTTTATTGATACCGAGGGAGTTCTTCTTCTTCTCAGCGCTAGTCGGCTGTAAACAGGGGAAAGTTCTGGTTGTTTTTCAACATATGTATTTCGAAGGAAACCCCCATAATTAGTAGTCTTTTACGACATTCTTGTTAGAGGGCAGTGAGGTCTAGTCTTTTCTCCCCCAGAATGGGACCCATGAACTCACACAATGAGTACTGAAGGAGTTTAAATCGACGCTGAAGTGGTGAGGTCGTTGTATAACTTGCCTGAGGTCAAGGTAACTAGAGATACAAAACAGATTTTAAACTCATCCAGAGTACTAAGATTCAGAAAGCTGGTTTCCCCGTGTGGGTTCCGGGGCCCTATTATAGGGAAAACAAGAATAGACCCACTGCTCACCCAAAAGCATTTTGTAAGAGTCGACTAATTGGGAGCTTTCTTCGAAGTAGGAATTCATTCGCCTGAGAGGCAAGGAACCAGCAGTCTGCATACAAATGAGTCAGATCTGTAAAACGGATGCACATGTAACACTCAGGTTCTGGAACAGGACTGCAGTCAAGAAGTGGATAAAAGAAAAACAGAACTTTCCGCCAGAGTTTACAGTTGGTGAACGCAAAGAAGATTCTGTAAGCTTGTATTTTACAAATTGAATCATCTCAACAGTTATGTCTAATTATCTCGGTTATCTGTTTTATCCTCTTCAGTCAATTAGTTTGATTTTTTTCCATTACGACAGATTAATATTCCTCAACACAGCAGCTTACTATTTCAACTAGAAATAGTTGAATCCTTTCTAGCGGATCGTTTAATTCTCCGATTCAATATTTTCTTCGAACATAATATTTAACAGATTAAACAAAATCAGTTTAGTCTGCAATATTAAGTCTAATATTTCAACCAACAAAAGTTTTATCATTTTCAGCAGCTCACCTAAATTCTTCCAAGACAATAAAATAATTCTCTCTAACACGAATTCTTCAGTCTTCTATAAGAGTGCTACCTTCAGCTAGACCGCGATATCTGCGCCTTTCGGCCTAACACTTTCGATTTCAGCAAAGCCATGAATATTCGCGTTTATGACATACTTGTTGGCGATCGAGGGTATCGGATCCATATCGCCCTTCCCCCCCCCCCCCCCCCCCGCGCTCAACCACCCGCCTCAAAATCACTGCCGTGCCCTTCAGCCCTACTGTTAAATTGGTGAAATTTCAAGCCATTATTACTTGTTACGGACAAACAACAATCTTATACAAGTATTTATAAGTGTTCAGCTACAACAGCATAATCTTCTCCGAAACCCTAGTTACATGTTGCTACCACAACAGTTCAATCTCCTCTAACATTTCAGCCTATTTCTTCAAACACTGTAGTTTAATGGTACAATAGAAACTCTAACGTGCATCTTATCTTTATAGATCGGTTGATCACTGTATATTCTAAATGGAAGACTACTTTTAAATGGTGACGAAATGTGTAAGTTGACTCCTGGAAAATGACACACAGTTGTAATTTACCCTTTATAACATGACCTGCTGTGTGTATGTGTACTTTGCAGGAGTTAAAAATGGCAACTGCCCGGTGTTTTTATGGCGCGTAGTCCCCTCACATCTGTGGCTAAGTCGATGCGAACGCTTCGCTTCGTAATGCCGGGATGCCAGGTTCGATCCCAGCTGCGGGCATTGTGCCTTGCGTTGGTTTCGACAGTGGTATCAAGAAAGCCGACCGTCCAGTAAGCAATGGCAAACTACTGGATGTAAATTGCCTAGAGAAACCACACAACAGCCAGGGGCTGTTAGGGTTGGTTCTGCAAGGTCCTGTAAAGGATACCCAACTAACTATAAGTCCCCTTACAAAGTTGTGTAGTAATAACAAGATATACTATTTCTAGAGTTACAGGAAAGTTCGATATTCTTTGGGTGTTTTCGGTTATGGGTGTTATGGCTTACGGTTAGGGTTTGGATCTTTGTCACCCCAGAGACACCAGCTAACCCTAACTGTAACCCTAGCCCTTAACACCCCTAGAATATTTTACATTACTGGGTATTCCGGCATTTGCTCTATTTGGGGTAAATTAAATATAGCATGAGTACAATGGATCTCATTTCATGTGTTGACCAAAATCCTTCATCAGTTGATCGATCTACGACAGTCCCTTAGAAAGTAAACATAAAGATTCAGCTGTTTTCTTCGCATTGTCTCGTCATTTAAATGTAATCCTTTTCCGGGATAGTTTTTTCTAATCTTGACAGCCCAATTATAATTTTAACGCATCTTGTGCGTCATATTAACACTTGTGGTGTTAGGCATGTTGAATGCCTTTACTTCTCTGATTACTGTTTTTTTGTGTGTGTTTGTTTTTCAAATTCAACACATAAGCCTGATATTATCAACAACTACAGCTTGATTCTTTCATCACGATATTGCAATCCTTTCACCGCGTCAATTTAATCCTACCAAGACACACTGGTAATTTTTTCAGTGCATTCTTTTCAAGACATCCCCTTTCAGATATATCTATTTCGGTATAAACATAAACGTAGGATTGCCTTCACCAAGATGAGTACCCAGATGCAGATGATTAATAATAGATAAGATTGGAAACATAAATGTAGATAACTGAGCAGATAAGCAGGAGTTAGATAAGTTTATTTAAAGGTAAGCAGGTTTAAGTAGACATGTAATTGAGTAGACAGATGGATAGACCTCTATATTTATATATGTATTTAGATAGATATTATGTAGCTAGGTAAATATGTCTGTTTTGGGTTGTTTGGTTGGGTGGATTAAGTAAAGACTGAGTAAGAAGCTCAATTGTAGGAAGTGTAATATGCATGTATGATTGTTTGATTGCCTGTACATAAGCAGGCAGTAAGCTGTATGTAGTTAGGTAGCGGGTATGTAGCTGGACAAAAAAAAAAATTAATCTGACAGAAAGACGTGCATACATACACACATGTATATAACAAATTCGATTTGTAGACATGTATGTAGGTAGGTATATACGTAGATACAAGGTAGGCATATATGCATGTATATATATATATATCGGTTGATGTCAATCAGGATAAATATATAAATACATAAGTATTTTGCTGTAGTGTTGTAGGATGTCTTTTGAGGCCTCTCTTATTTTTACTGGCTATAGACTGGATTATGAAAACACTAACTGCTAACACCAAGAATGGAATTCAGTGGACCCCTACAATACAGCTTGATGATCTGGACTTCGCTGATGATATTTCTCTTCTGTCCCATTCTGTCCCATTCGCGGAATCAGATGCAAGATAAATTAAATATACTTGACTCGAGATCACAGCAGCATGGTCTGAAAATCAATGAAGGAAAGACAAAGACAATGAGAATAAATCAGGAAAATAGTTCTGTTGTTGCCCTTAATGGCACCCCACTCCAATACGTGGAGTCGTACACCTATTTGGTCAGTAATGTAGATAAAGATGGACGAACTGACAGACATTTTAAAATAAGAATACAAAAAGCAAGAGGAGCTTTCATAGCACTAGGGAATTTGTGGAGATCAAAAGAAATTAAAAGAAATACTAATAAATTACAGACATTCATTAACTGGTGCCTGCGCGGAATAGAGGGAATTATGTGGTATGATAGAATAACTAATGTAGAACTTTGGGAGAGAACTAAACAGGCTCCAGTGGACCAAGAGATGAGGAAAAGACGCTGGCGTTGGATATGACACACACTGAGAAAACAGGAGAACAGCATAACTAGAATGTCTTTGCATTGGAACCCACAGGGGCATAGGCATAAAGGAAGGCCAAAAAACACAAGGAGAAGAGAGATGGAAAATGAAGTTAGAAAAATAGGGAGGACATGGGGGAAGCTTCATGTAATGGCGAAGGATAGAACGACTTGGAGTGAGTTGGTTGAGGGCCTATGCTCCATTGGGGAATAGAAAGGCAGAAGAAGAAACATAAGTATTATGAATAAAAATAAGTACGTAGCTAAATTATTATTGGAGTGAGTGCGTAGCCAAGTAGATAGAAAGTGTAGCAGATAATTAAGTAGGTAGGTACGTGAAGCTGAGCCATGTAGGTATTAGATAACAAATAATGAAAGCAGATATTATTCAATTCACTAACAGTTGTAATATTCTATTTGCAAAATTGTTAATGATAAAATTACCTTCAGCAGGAAATACTCGATCTCTCTTATCCCAACAGCCGTATGCAGAGTTAGCACAAACAACGCTGCAGACAAGTTCTATCCTTAAAATGAAAAGCGCCCACGAACATTGACAAACAACAAAGATAATATATTAAATCGTTTAGCATATCGTTGCATTACTGAGATCCATCCGTGAAATAAGACGCACAAAGTTACTATAATGTATGTACCACAACAGCTGAGCGGGCAACTAATTGTAAGAATGGAACTTGACCGTCGCTGTGCATTTGTTGACATGTGCCAAGGCGCGAAAGGGCCCGGGTATGGTAGCTGGCACCGGGTGGGATGAAAATGATGAGAACTAGAATGGGTTTGAAACGCTGGAGGGCGTGCAAATCAATAGTTCCCCTCATGACATTTATAACGTCATGAGAACTACAGAGAACAACAGGAAGGCAAAGAGTCGACTTCCTGATCATGTGGGACGTAAAGAGAGAGTCAGAAGGTCTCTTTTTCTCTCCCCCCCCCCTCTCCCCCCCCCCTAACCTCCCTCTGAAAACTCCGTTTTGTCTGGATACTGTAAATGAGGAATCGATAAGCAAACATTTATCTTAACTGCATGTATTGGGAGCGCCCGCGGGACATTCATAATAAAATAATGATTTTCAAGGACAACTAAACTATTCTGTGGTCACGGGCTTTATATTAGATCCGGCAAAATTTTAACTTTTTTAAATTACCAAGACTAGATAATTATAAATTAATATATTAGGACCTAA
This sequence comes from Candidula unifasciata, assembly GCA_905116865.2. Taxonomy (NCBI): domain Eukaryota; kingdom Metazoa; phylum Mollusca; class Gastropoda; order Stylommatophora; family Geomitridae; genus Candidula; species Candidula unifasciata. The sequence continues at coordinate 24,389 of CAJHNH020002960.1, forward strand.
TAGCGGGCCGTTATAGACCTGAATGGATGGAGTGGGAGGGAAAGTAGGTAACTGTATATTGAGTGGGTCAGACTTAAATATCTACATCAAGGTTCTTTTGCAGACTAGCAAAGACTATCATCCTTCTCCATATATTTCTACCTCCAACAACGTGCATCAGTTCATGTGCGGACACACCCATTCATGTCAACAGGACAAAAAACTGTCAAGAATCATCTTTCTTTGCCTTCTTCTCTCTTTCTTTCCATAAATCGTTTTGGTTGTCACATGTTCCAGATTTCCTCTTCTCGCAATTATCATCAGCATCTTCATAAACCACTTCTGTCGTTAAATGACGTGGCGAGGAGTAATTTGCGACCCAGTGCACGCTGGCTGTCACTGGCAATTGTCATGCCGTGAAGGCGTAGAGTGTTTTTAATGTTGTCGATCAATTTTCGCGGCCGTCCTCTTGCTCTTGTAGCTTGTCTTCTGAGATTTAGTGCTTGTGGTGATATTTGATCTTGCTGCATTTTAACGAGCTGGCTAAACCATTTAATCTACTGTTTCTCGATGATACTAGTACACGGTGTCATTGCCACAATTTGCCTCATAGTATTATTATTCACTCGATCTCGGATAGTTAGGTTGGTGGCTTTTCCCAGGTATCTCATCTCGCAAGTGGTGATTTTGCGTACATGGGCTTTAGACAGTATCCATGTATGGCACTGGTAGCTGATACTTGGAACGAATACGATGTTTATAATCTGTCTCTCTGCACACATAATGCACTCATACTGGGAGCTAAACTTAGGTAACTGCCTCTCTCTTCGAGTTTCAGCCAGGTTAGAGTCACCCCTCTGTGCCATTTACATCTCACCTAGGGCTCGCGGGATACTATTGCTTTGCCAGCATAATTGAACCTGGCTTGTGTAGTCTTTACGAGTCCTATAATTATAATTTTTTTGTGGAGGTTGAGCTGGGTATCTCTTTTATGCTCTGTTGGTCTGTCATCCAGATTGAAACTATTGATCGGATGGTATGGCAAACCTTTTAGGAGCAGCACAGACAGGACAAACGATAGATCGAGCAAAAATATTCCCTTATTTGGTCCCAACCACGAAATCCGTTAGATAATAATGGAGGGAATCCAGCCCACCAAATCCAGTCCACCATCTTTGGCCTCTCTTTTAACGTTCATCTCTTCATATTTCTTTGGCGCCTTTATTTCCTGGGTTCATTTATTTCCCATTTCAGTGGCTGTTAGGTGATTTCTTGTCCTCTTCTCCTCAGACAGCGCCCAGTATATCGCAATCTTCTTAGTCTTATAACTGTTGATACCATTGATAGTCTAGACATTCAAATGTTTCCTAGCCTTTCTTGAGCTCGGCCTATATAATGTTGTCAATTTCCACAGGAATTGTTTTTAAAAGTATTTAACTTTTGCTCTCTTTCTGTGGCGGCTCTCCAACTTTTATTGCCTTTTTGTTAGAGTTAAATAACATTAGAATTAACAGTACATAATTTTGTTTTAATGTACATAATTTAGCGTTCCATATTTTGTTCAGATTTTTTTGAAGGCTGCTATCACCTTGCCAATATGTATCATAATGTTTTTGTTTTTTTTCTTCCGTTTCTTTTGCAAAGTGTTTGCCTGCTTAGCTGAACTGAAAAGTTATTTTAATTCTTTTGTTGTCAGTGTGACATGAGCTTGATCTCTTAGTGTTGTCCTCTACACATTTATCCGTTTTTGGCTGAGTTGTAGACCGACTTTTGATGCCATGTTTGCAAAATCATCGGTTTATCTTTGCGTGTCATTGCTGGTTTTATTTAGCATTTTGATTTGCAAACTAGAGATTATTCAACTGTATGTTCTTCGCCAGTCGATGCTAGTATTTCATAAACAAGATTTTAATCACCCAGAGAACAGCCGTGTCAAATCAAATGGAGATACAATACATCCTTGTTTCGTTCTAGTTTCGTCTGCATATCTGCCACTTATACCGTCAACTGTGAGCACTGCAAATTCGAAACACTCATACATCGCTTTAATAGTACACACACACACACACACACACATATATATATATATATATATATATATATATATATATATATATATATATATATACCAAAAGATTCCACGATTCCTAACAGTGATGTTCTATGTAAGCTAACGAGTTGTTGTTCAACACATTCTTTGAAAATAGGTCTCATGGTAATTTTATTTTTTTTTTTTAATTTAAGAAGCTTCTTCCAGGTCGAAAATATGTTTGTTACTTTTACAGACTGTGTTCACTACACCTTTAATTTTATTGTGAATTATTTCACACACACAGTTTTCAACACTACTGACAACAAAATAATTCCATACCAGTTGCTACATTCAGTAAGATTACTTTTTTTTTTCAATTTTTACAGTTTTCCTTGTCTACTAAAACGTTTAGAATCTTCCGTCTCCCTATATATATATATATATATATATATATATATATATATATATATATATATATATATATATATATATTTAAACTCTGCCATTGCTAATTCCAAAGTCTTGATGAGAAAGAAGGAGGTTTGGGCATGGGGCCATCTCCCTCACCAAGTAAAGACTTAATTGCTACTGAAACTTGCAGGAATGGAAGCCAGCCATTCAACTGAACACACGAGTCAAGCTGTGTATGGCACACAGTGTGCGTGTCAGGTGTTCACGGGTGAAAGTTGCTCTTCGGAAGTTAGTGGAGACATTCACAATATTTGACTCAAATATAATCACTTGAGTGGGTTATTTGAATGCCAGGACACTGAAAATTAAAATCCGCTCAGGCAGCAGTAGATATAAGAGATACCCACGAGATATTATAGGATTTAACGAAGTTAGGCTAAATGGTGTACTCGAAACTTGCAAGAAATATGACACTGGTATCAACCTGGCTTCAGTGAGATGACAAAAGAAGAGGAAGGTGGCCACTAGCATATAATGAAGTGGGTAATGGGCTCACCCTTAAATACTCAGGAAGAGAAGATTGAAGACTTTTGGAAGGAGTGGGCATTTTGACGATATCCAGAGTTACAAAATATTTAATTTGAAGCCGAATGATTAGTGCTCGATTTAATACTAGACATATTAAAATGACCATCATTTAGTGTTATGTGTCAACGAATAACGCTGAAGCGGAGGATAAAGATCTTTTTTATTACCAACTGCAGCAAGAAGTTAAAACAAAATATTGCTCACTAAGACCAAGTATTCGGGTATTTTAACGCAAACTTAGGTATTTAAAATATGATTGTTAAGAGAGCAATGTGAAAGGAACAAGCAAACAAAATGAATTAAAATGGCCTTTGAAAACTTACACAAAACAGCACTGTTGGGAATTTAGGAATGATGTGGTATACAAGTAAAGAAATCAACATCGATGAAGCAATGTATGAAGGCTTAGCGTGTGCTGTTAAGTGACTGATTTGCAGTTGAAATTTGAGCGAAACAGGGATATATTTTAACTCCTTTGTTATTCTGTATAGCTATCGACTGGTGATTTAAAAAAAAAAATTGTACTAAAAACATCGGCATTGACTGTAGAGAACACACCGATGATGTATGTCACGCAAGGAAGAAAAAAACACAGAAATATATCACCTAAAGTTGGTTTGTAGGGCTTAAAGTAATTTGCCTATTTATATAGTAATTTTTATAGTCAATGAAACACACATAAATAAATGATGACCTGCATTGGAAAGGCATCAGCGGCTTTTAAAGGCTTGAACATAATATCGGACTCTAAACTGCTGTTTTAGCACCAAGTTGCATATTTTCGTTTCTAATCTGTGTATGTGTATGGCTTTCAATGTTAACATTGCCATTTAAAGTTGGAGAACCACTAAAGCCATTGATCGAATTTTATGTGTATTCGAAAACAAATGCATGAGGAAAATGGTGAACATAAAATGGGATAAATTCAAAAGACGTGAAAAAATTTTAAAAAAAAAATGTCTGCGCAACCACTAGTATCAATAGTTATAAGACATAGAAGATGTCATTATAGCTGACACAGAAAAGAGAAGAATACATCACGCAGACAATGAGAGCGTGAGTGACGTTTAACCACACCAGGACCGCTCAATGAGCCATTTACATCCGGTGACACAAAGTGCCATCACTCGGACGAGAATCCCCCAGGTACAAGTCTCAGAAACCCCGTTCAACCTTATGGTTATATTAGGGCCCCCACGACAACATGGGTAGGGATTAAAAAAAAAATGCGTGCCATATTGGGAATGATAGTGGGATTTTTATGGGCATTTAAATGGGAAGTAGGGGAATTGTGGAAGCGAGGTCGTCCAAAAACTAATGTTTATGTGAAAGCCACAGGTGATGGATTAGGTTCCATCCATGATATCGAAGTGATTGCACCGAATAGAAAGGAATGGAGGAATAGACAGTTAACCCTGTGAGGCGTATAATGGCCCGAATAGGACAATGAATAAATGAATGAACGGTTGATTGGTTGGTAGATCACAAGACATTACACAAACGATAAACACCCAGTGACACAAAGTGCCACCATGCGGATGAGGATCACCCGTGGAGAGGTCCCATAAACCCCTTTCAGCTGTGAGGCCATAACTATGCCTAGGCCATATCTATAACCCCGCTATATTCAGGGCCCCCGGCAGAAACCAAGTTGGGCTTCAAATTAAAAAAAAAAAGCAGTTGCATCCCGCATGGGGACGACTGGTAACAGTTATGAATGAATCAATGAATCACTGAATCAATAAATATTTTATTAAACAAGACTTTTACTCGGTTTAGGATTGCATCATCTGCTGCGTAGATCAATTCTGTAGTAACAGCCCTACCACCTACTGTCTTATAGTCGGCCAAGGAACTAACTGCTTCATTGATTTTCGTGACATTTATACATCCTACATTTTATTCAAAATGCTTCCACTTATATCTCTAGGCGAGTCTTCACCATATCTTAGAGGAGGAGGGGAGATAATCCCATTATAATTTTCTAAAGCGGAGGCTCAAGAAGCTTAAGCCCTGTTTGAGTGGGCAATAATAATAATAATAATTTGCTGGATGGCAATATAAATGAAATGTGTTTGAAATATTATTAAATGCGTAACAAAATGCTAAAAAAAAAAAAGAGATGGTCTGAACACTGTTAGGGGGAAATGTTGCGTGCTGATTTGGGAGAGTGTAATAGTGTTTAACGGGACAGAGTGGTATGATAGTACCTACTGGGATTTCAAGCGAATAGTGTCGACATTGGCCCGAGTAGTGAGGGGGCGAAAATGTTTACCATTGAGAAGTGAAGTGTCCCGTGAAAGTAGACGCGTCGGTTCACTGTGTGGGGGCTGAAAAGGATGGCTAACGAGATAAACAGAGAAAGTGTGAATTACGTGACAGCGTGATTCTCATGTAACATCAGCCGCCCACATGAGCGTGATCCTCTTGTAAACATCAGCCGCCCACATGGGTTTGGCAGGGATATATTAGGCTGCCTAGACAGTCCGAGAGAGTGAGCTGTAGCCACAGAGCTAAAGCACTGAGAAGTGCGGGTGTAGTACTCACAGAGCACGAGAATGCTGAGAGTCGAGAATCAGAGTCCGAGAGTCGGGATACCAAGACCAAGAGAGAGACCAAGTCAGGGTCAGTCACTGCCACTCGAGTGAGACAGAGTATGGTACAACTATCAGGCAGCAAGGTCTGAGTAAGGGTTGTGGTTGCGGTACTGGTCGAAGCTATAGTCCAGCTGGCGAAGTAAGTCCAAGGGGACTGGATGCTCCAAGAGTTCTGGGTGACGGCGCAAGGAGACGCAGGGTCACCACGGAAACAGAACAGTAGGGATGCCGACGAGCGCACATAAGTCCTGTCAGTCATCGACAGCCCTTCAACAGGCTGACGTGCTGTGTGGTTTGGAGAACAGAAGGGAAGTCCGTCTCCAGTCAGCTGAAGTAATTTCAAGGTCCAGTGGACAGGCGAGTTCGTTCTGTTCGGCTGTAGGGCGAGCCCAGGGTGTAGGACGCTGTAGACCTTCGCTGTAGTGGTCAGGGAGAGGTCCAGTTGCTAATGAGAGAGAATGAGTGAGGACTATAGGGACTATGTTCGAATGCCAATTAGGATCATCGTCTACGACTCTGTAGTTTTGTTGATATGAGGGCTTGTAACTACCCTCTTGTGTTTTGTCAAATAAATCCAGTGTATGACGGAACTTCTGTCGTCGAGTCCTGCTTCGATAGTGAGGGAGCGAAAGTAACATCTCTAGACACTTGGAAGTGTGCTGATTTGTAACTCAGCACACAACAGGATACAACTTGCAAATTTATTGACAAGGTTTGTTTTGTGGCTGAGTGAGATGTTTCACAAAATCTTCCTCCTAGTCTACTGATTAAATGGTTCTTACTGTTCAGTCCTTTATCCCTTGGTCAAGCACTGACCCTTCATCAGTTCAGGCGCAATCGTCATGTCTGTTGTTATCGTGTGTAGCTTACCTTATCCACACACCCCCCCCCCCCTTTTTGCACCTCCTCACAGCCCCAAGTTTTCACGTCACTTTAATTTTCTCCGTCCCTTTGTTTTCCTTTTTTTATGTGATTCTCTGGGTTCCAATGCAAGGACATTCAAGTTGTAGTTTTTACCGGGATTTCTTAAAAATAAGAAGTAGAACTCCACAGGGGAGCATGCATAGCAAGGGTTTACCGATCATCAGTAAAAAGGTTCCTCGTCGACAACAGTTTCGGCCAATTATCCTCCTAGACAGTCTCGGAGGGTGGGCCGACCTGGTCCATGACCCCAAGGCCACGGACATCCCCTGCTGCACTTTATCAGACTTACGAACAAAACGAAATGGTAGCTTTGCAACAGGTATATTTAGGTTTAGTGTTATATATTGTAGCTGCGGCAGAAAATTAGAGGACTATCTTCTCCGTCAGAGTGTTAAGCTTACGAATGGTTCTTTGTACAGATGTTAGACTTTGGCAATTGGCAGAGAGACACTGGCAGACTTTAAAAGTCCTATTCCACTAGAGGCTTGGACCAGTCTACCTAGGTCTTTTATGTGTTTTCCGTTCGCACAGGATCGGAGCAACTGTGGAGTGACCCGTTTGCTAAGAAGCTGAAACTAAGATTACCAGATTACCAGATTACCTAGGTCGATCCCCCACGACGTTCTGCTACGTTCACAGCCAGTTCTCATACTTTTGGCGCAAAAGTTGTTGTCTTACTTCGAATTTACGTAAAACACATGAAATGCCTGTTTATGTGAAACGTTGATTGGTTATATTTGAACTTTGTGCTATATAACTCTTAAAATGCAATCTAGCAAGGATCATCGTATATTTATGTACCTAGAATAAGCCACAGTGCATTTTTATTACTTGTCATGATAGGGGATTCTGAAATAACGTTGACAATGAAGTAAATATTAATATATAATTGCATCCATTTATATTACAGTACAGCTGAGATATAATTTTTTCTAACGTCAGCACTAATTTGTTAACGCACTATAATACTCCTCTGTTAGCCAGATGTGATAGCACGCACACCTAAACCGGAAGTAGCGGTGGTACAAAGGCTAGACTATCATCTGTTGTTCGATTCAAGTCAGATTTTGTTTTTAATTTATCTTCGCTCTCTTGTCGACCATGCTTAGAACAGGTACGGAGTAATGTCCTGGAAATTATGGCGGCCGGCATGATGTTGACCACAGAGTCAGATCAGAGTGCCAATTTTTGTCCACACATGTATGAACCTAGCAATATTTGCCCAATGAGCCACTTACGTCCTTTACTTTCTTTCCCTTCACACACAGCCACTTGCGTCCTTTACTTTCTTTCCCTTCACACACAGCCTCAAGCTGTCATAGATTAACTTCCGTTAACAGCACATCCATCCTCACGAAATAGATTCGCTAACAGAAACGCAACTCACGTTCTGGTCACTAGACGCTCCATTCTATGTCATTCACTTCTTTGACTTCCGGGCGCTCATTGAAAAGAACCGGGTCCACATATAGCTTGTCTTCTGCGGTTAACACGTTCGTATTTCCTGGCCTAATGTTGCAGCAAACATGGCCGTTTACTGCTTGAGCAATCTCAGTCGTTTATTGATTAACCGTTGCTTTTTCGTTTAGTAGTGGTTGTGTTCCTGGGATTTTATGCCGTCCTAGAGAGGGCCAAGGGTTGACGGGTTCGAATTCAGCCACTGGGCTGGTCATTTTTTTTTTTTTTTACAATGGCTTTTAATTGCATCCCATCCCTCTCTCCATCCCTCTCTCTCTCTCTCTCTCTCTCTCTCTCTCTCTCTCTCTCTCTCTCTCTCTCTCTCTCTCTCTCTCTCTATATATATATATATATATATATATATATATATATATATATATATATATATATATATATATATATATATATATATATATATATATATATATGGGTATGTATATGTATATAAATCTATCTACTACTTCGTCTTGCCCGGTTGAGCTCCGCCATTACAAAGAAAATGTGTACTTGAGCCTGATAACAATACCGGTAGTATAATTATGCTCATGTCTCATTCCCACTAATTATATGACAAGCTGGATCTGAGATTGTGTATTTCATTGTGGGAGTCCAGCAAATCTACAGCATTAAAGCACACCGGCTGGCACTCCCAGAATTCAAGAGGAACTTGGTAGATGTCATTAATGATGGCAACCGAACAAAGAAACACTTACACGTATAGGTGTAATGAAATTCTATTACATTTAACATTTTTGGTTATCATTGTTTTTTTCTGTAATTGCTCCTGGATAATTGCTAATGGTTTTCTGTTCATACTTTCCTGGTCGGAAGAGTCAGTAATTGTTCAAATGTTGCAAATAACTGTGAGTCTTGAAATCGAGACCGTAAATAGACTCGTCATAAGATTCTAGAATAGTTTATTTTTAGGAGAACGCAAGGCTTTTATGCGAGAGACCTGCGTTTGAATCCTCAATAGGGTTTGGAATTCTCTTCGTTCTGGGGTGGGTGGTCCTAACCTGCACAGTCAGTGACGACAGTACTAGCCGCTGCATTTATTGTCTCTTGCATTATGAGGTGGTTTTTATTTTTAATTTTTAATAAAAATAATTATGTTTTCTAAAGATTTAACACGTGTTTTTTTTCTTCAGATGTCAGGGCTTGTTAAATTTACGTATTCCCATTGTCAGTGTCATTACTCTTCTTTTTCATTTGTCGGCACGCTATTGTAGTCTTACGTTATTTACGCCTCACCTGTGCATCAAGTTCATCCCTGTGTTCCAAGTGTACTCTATAACTTATGAGATGTGCACGACACACCCATGACTCCATGCGTGCTCTGTAACATACATAATTTACGCAAGACGCCTATGACTTCAAGTGTACTCTACAATTTACATGATTTAGGCAAGAGCACTATGACTTCAAGTATACTCTACAATTTACATGATTTACGCGAGAGGACTGTGACTTCAAGTATACTCTACAATTTACATGATTTAGGCAAGAGGACTATGACTTCAAGTGTACTCCACAATTTACATGATTTACGAGAGACGACTATGACTTCAAGTGTACTCTACAATTTACATGATTTAGGCAAGAGCACTATGACTTCAAGTGTACTCCACAATTTACATGATTTACGAGAGACGACTATGACTTCAAGTGTACTCTACAATTTACATGATTTAGGCAAGAGCACTATGACTTCAAGTATACTCTACAATTTACATGATTTACGCAAAAGGACTGTGACTTCAAGTATACTCTACAATTTACATGATTTAGGCAAGAGGACTATGACTTCAAGTGTACTCCACAATTTACATGATTTACGCAAGAGGACTGTGACTTCAAGTATACTCTACAATTTACATGATTTACGCAAGAGGACTGTGACTTCAAGTATACTCTACAATTTACATGATTTAGGCAAGAGGACTATGACTTCAAGTGTACTCCACAATTTACATGATTTACGAGAGACGACTATGACTTCAAGTGTACTCTACAATTTACATGATTTAGGCAAGAGCACTATGACTTCAAGTATACTCTACAATTTACATGACTTACGCAAGACGCACATGACTTCACGTGTACTCCACAATTTACATGATTTACGAGAGACGACTATGACTTCAAGTGTACTCTACAATTTACATGATTTACGCAAGAGGACTGTGACTTCAAGTGTACTCTACAATTTACATGACTTACGCAAGACGCACATGACTTCAAGTGTACTCTACAATTTACATGATTTACGCAAGACGACTATGACTACAATTTACATGGATATACGCTCGCTAGCAAGCCCGATGGTTTTGAGTTCAATTCCTTATCTACTAGAATTTATTTTCTTTAAAAGTTCCCTTAGCTACAAGGTTAACACAGCCTAAAATTGGTACCAGGTAGAGGGAAGTAAAAGCGAGTGGCGTATTGCTGACCATATCACCCTTTGAGTGCCGATTCCTTTAAAAAAATGAGTCTTGTATCATTTTCCAAATTCGTCACTGGCTTGAAAAGGTTTCCGTTTTTCCTTCAACATCCTGGCTCTTTCCTCTTGAAAATATTTCCGTTTTCCTTTAACAGCCTGGCCTTCTACTCTTAAAAAGATTTCCGTTTTCCTTCAACAGACTGGCTTTCTCCTCCTAAAAAAGATTTCCGTTTTCCTTTAACAGCCTGGCTTTCTCCTCTTAAAAAGATTTCCGTTTTCCTTCAATAGCCTGGCTTTCTCCTTGCTTCTTGTTTACAAAATATACGTACTGCGTGTAAATCCAGTTGAGCCCAGTACTTCATCTATACTCTGTGACTTACACAATTTGCGCGTGACTTGTGTACTAAGACCTGCTCGGTACACCAAACACACTCTATGACACCGCGCGATTTTCATTCAGGATCTTGTCAATGTATTTCCCACCCATTTTCTGAGACTGACCCTGCTATAAAAACATGTTTGCTTTGTCATCTAATGATGAATTGTTAAAATGTAGATTTCTTTTCAGTCTGAATTAATGAGTTTGCTACTGAATAATTCAGAAGGACTTTTGAAAGGGGGTGAAAACAATGAAGTCTCCATGACATTGGTTAATTAACAGTTGAAGGAGGAAAGACCTTATTTGGAGACGATATTTTCTAGCGTTGACAACAGTTAAGCCGGCAAGCGGTAAAAAGTATTCATACAGCTGATTCTGTCTTTGGGGTGCAAAGTATCATTTTCCTCGCCTTTAGACGTACCGAGCATATATTTTGTAGACCAATCCGCGCTTGTGTGTGCTGTAGTCAACGTTACGACGGCCGCCTTTATTTCCCAGTACTTTAAATTGTACCAATTTAGGATGGGTCGACCTGGAAGCCAAGGTAATTTTTATAAACAAAGTCCAAGTCTGTCAGCACTTGAACCCATGACACTGGAATCCAAGAGCGAACGTCTTTAACATTTTCTAGAATATGCATGATAGGGTGCGTTGTTATTTTGCTCCTCTCATTTTTCGTTTCAAGAAAATTTCCAGAAATCCAAGATTATGGGGCGTTTTGCCATGCTTCTCTGTTAGACCTAGAATGCCAGTTTCATACTGATTCCTTCTTTTAACACATGTGTCGCCCTTCTATTTTCATATAGAGTTATAACATTCCAGGTGCCAGTACTTAAGTGAAAGGATGTATGTCCGTAATCCATACTCCTTTCTGCTTGCTTCGCACTGTGACGTTATTTTTACGTCATTATGTTTATATTAGAAGAGATTTTTTTATCTTGAAAAAGGAGGAGATGGTGGGGGGGGGGGGGGGGGTGTTCGCCGTGGCTTTGATGGCTAGACCCCCGCTTGCGGGTCAGAAAGTCGTGATTCAGGTCTTGATAGAGCTGGATGTTTTTTTAATGACTTTAACTCCCAGGTGGACCTATCCCTCAGTGGCTACCAGGGGAAGTCATGGGAAGTAAAGACAGCCGACGTGATGCTGACAACATCACCCACAAAGTGCCGATGGTCTATAAAAATTCAGGTCTAGCTGTCTATGCCCAATACTCCTAGAGGCGTAGACAAATGTCCTTTACTTCGTTATCTTGGCTGGCTGAATACTACTTGCTACTTTTGTAATACTTTCCATAAGTGGTCAGTTTTTGCGGCTACATCGTTTTACAGAATAAGGTAGCCAACTCCGAGCGCAGCCCTACCTTTAGTGGCCTTTAACGATATGCTTATGTCGGTGTATGTGGCTTGGGCATTGCGAACGCGCTTCATAATGCCGGGTATCGGGTTCGATCCCAGCTGCGGACGGTTTATCTTGCTTTGGTTTCGACAGCGGTACCGAAAGCTGACCGTTCAGGGCAATGGCAAACTGCTGAACGGAATATTTGCCTAGAAAAACCAGAACAGCCAAAAATGCTAGGGTTGGCTCTGCAACGTCTTGTAAAAGATACGCAACTAACTGTTAGGTGTGCTGTTACTATTATTTGCCTACCACTAGGGCCCATATACAATTCGAGAGATTTCTCTGAGTTTTGTTAATGTACCCAATGGTCCACTCCTAGCTCTTTACCCGTGGGTCATGGCCGAGAGGCGTCCTTACCCTCACATCAATGCTGGTTACTCTGGCCTGTTGTAGAACCGTTACAGATGCCCATATTATAATTTTCTAGTCTTTTCCACAATGCGATTCTTGTACCACTGTCTGAAAATTACGTTAGCGGTTGTGATTCCTGTTTTATTTAACTGCCCTCTGTGGAAATTAAATCCTAGTTTTCGAGCATTATGAAACTGTGATTCGCTAGCCTATACCATATTTCAGTTGCTGTTGCTATATTTTTAATTAATTTTTTTTTAAATATCACTGGCGTAAACTATGTTGAGTTAACAGAGAACAGAATCACAATTACAGTAAAACGCATATAGCTTTTAAAAAAACTGCCAATTACTGCCTTTATTTTACCACTTTTACGGTGTAGGCAAGGGGGGGGGAGGGGTCTTTGAGCCTGGCTATTGCTGTCGCCACGGACTGTGCAGGTGAGGATTTTTTTTTTTCTCAGACAGAAAAAAAAATATCCAGCCTTACCGAGAAGGAGAGCTAAATGAGAGCCCGGCGTTCTAACCAGTGTTGCCACTTTTCTTTGACAGAAACATCCAAAACGGAGTCGGAAAATATCTAAAAACATCTTAATTTGCGTGGAAAACATCTAGAAAAAACATCCGAATGGAAAGAGTCATAAATTACATAGCAATTGATGTAACTTACCCTATAGAATCATGTCCTCATCTTTACTGAAGTCTGCCTCACAAGATCCACAGGATAAACTTAGCTTGGATGATGAAGTTGAAGCTTAGATCCAAAAATGACTCTCGTATGCTTTAGCTGTTCCGATTTCTTTTAATACCCAATCAGGGAGCTGATAAGTGGAACAGCCTTTTCCTACTCTTATCAGGCCAATTTTTTTTTTTTTTTTGTCGAGATAGCATTTAAGAGGTCAAATTTCATCCTTTTGATAAATTCACTCCAAATAAAAACGTCTAGAAGAACATCTACCATCTAAACGTAAAAAACGCCGGCTAAATGCGAGGAAAAACATCTAAATCTGGATGCAAAACATTCAAAGGGGCAACACTTGTTCTAACCGTTCGGGCAGCCGCTCCTAACAGATAGCTTTGCCAGCGGGATAAAGTTCAAAAGTAACGATGCCTCAACATCCTGTCAAGTTAACAAATAGCTAATCACTTGACACGCAACTCCTTGTCACGCAGATGCGAAGCCCAGACAAACAACAGGACATCGTCAATCAGCAGACCAAGGGAACAAAAACAACAACAAACTGGAGCCACAAATCGTGACATTACCCGTCAGGCACGTTGACGTTTCGGGTCACATCCGGTAGACAGGCAAAGTTACCTACAACTCTTAGTCCTAATTTCCGTGTAATTAATTGGGCTTCTTTCTTTGGAATCTCACGCATCCCTACCCGCACAGGAACTGCACGTTGTACTGGGCTGGTCTGTCGTAATTATAAATTCTCTGGAGGTTGAACGCGATATTTAGGCTGGTCTTGTTGGTTAGGACAGGGCAGTCCTCAAGGACTGTGCATATTAGGATTGTACTTTTACCCCCGACAGAAAATACTTTACCTTACCGAGGATTCGAATCTAGAGTTCTTAACCGCTGGGCCAGCAAACAATAGTAATGGAGGAATGTGTTCCTGTAAACAAAGGTAGTCATGGCCATGGACACATGACATAAAGACACACCCCTGGCGTCAAAGTTCGTGGAGTCAGATAGCTGGTAAATGGTTTGCTGGTGTGCTGGAATTGTTTTCGTGCATATTCTGCATCTCTAGCTCCTCGTTTCCATTAAAATTTGAGGGGAGAGGTATCCCACCACCTAGAATATCTGTAAAGAGGGCCTACCTTAACAATGTATACGCCCGGCTCTCTAGCGTAGTTGGCTAAACCGGATTGCGCGGTTACCAGGTGACGAACTCCTTGTGGTCCGGGTTCACTCCCGGGGGTAGGCAGAAAAGCCACATTTCTCGCAGATTTATGGTATTTACAATTAAATCAAGGCCGAAAGGTTGCGATAGCCATAATACCGAGCCTAAGGGTTAACAACTCATGGCTTCTGGATACTAAAACAAACAAACAAACAAATAACAATGTATACAAGTGCCCTTTATTGCAGTTTGTATATATTCATTTCAAATTAGTTAATATATTATAATTATTTGCACTTAAAATATAATTAATAGCACTGATTATCTTATTTATGAATTATTAAGCAAGTTTTAAGCTCCTTGACCCCCTCTACATTCCCTAAAATACATAAAGGTGGTAAGCGATAATTCCCCAAATTAATTGTTCTCGTAGGTGCCCCTCTTTGGGGCTAATTAGAAATCATAAAAAGCAACGTCACTGTCCTGCAACAATACATTTCTTTTTTTTTTTTTTTTTTGCTGTTATGGTTTTTCATTCCCTATGCACCATCCACTTCAGACTTCGGTGATCTGTATGTGCCTCTGCACTGTTCACTCGCTGCCAAAATACCTAAACATTCAGCTTGTTAGGCTGTTTATCACTAGGTAGTGCAGAGCCAGCCAGCTAGACTGCTCATATCTATATTAATAAAAATGTTAATTTTCCGATGATGTAAGCTTAAAACTCGGAAACTACTGAACCGATTGCTTTCAAATTTGCACACAACGTTGCCTTTGACTCCAAGCGTGATTTTTTGTCAGAAAATCGCACAAACCACGAATGACGTAGCTCCAGCAACGGCCAAATCATTATTTGTTTCGTTGCCGGCCCGGATTTGTTTTTATGTGATCGGCCATACTTGACTGCTGAGCTCTTTTTGAACTTTGCATTATTATATAATTTCCACTATCTGTTCGAGTGTTTGGTAGCGTAGTTGGTAACAATTCTGCTTATCATGCGGTTGACCAGCGTTCGATTCACCGCTAGGTGATATAATTTTTTTAGCCCCTAACTGGGCGGCTGGCACGTTGTGTTGTGGTTTATGTCTAGGCTGCGATATCTACGCCTTTTTCGGTTTTGGTGTTTACAGCTAGCCTGCGACGTGATGCTCAATGGTCACGTTACGGGTATTCTTCGTTAGCCCTCAAGAGGGCCGTTGGCACTTTGTGTTGGGGTTTACAGCTAGGCTGCGATATCTGACCTAAACTCTTCAGTCTTCGGTAGTATAGTTTTAAGTAATCCATCCTTCACGCGCGTGACCTGTGTTCGATTTCCTGCTTGGTAATAATTGTTCCTTTTCCCCTAAAAGTGTGGTTGCCACGTTGTGTTGTGGTTTACAGCTAGGCTGCGATATCTGCGCCTTTCGCCCAAAGACATCCGATTTAAGTTAAGTCCTAATTAGCCTTCTCGATCAAAAACTATTCGGCGATGACAGAAACTGTTAACTAAGACGGCTTACATTCCAGTTTAGTTTGGGTGGACACGGATGCCAAGGTCAGTTAAAAATCTTCCCTCTGAGAGGTAGAGATGACGGGTGCGGGGTATTTTTCTCAGCTATTCGTGAGTATAGTGTACTTTTCACTGTGGGTTCCATCACTCGTTACGTGATGAAGTTTTTTTTTTCTATGTCCGGGGCAAAATCAAACTAAATAGTCTGTGGCGACAGCATGCGGCGCTAACTCCTCTTTTCTACATCGACCTACACAGACTGTAGTGACCGTTTTTGTTGTTGTTGTTGTTGTTGTTGTGATGGTGGTTGTGGTTGTGGTTGCAGTAGTACTGGATGGGTGATGTGGTAGCTGTTACACTGGCTACATTTACATTTCTGTACAAGTTAATGCTACCTATTTAAGTCTGGGTAGACACGGATGCAAAGCTCAATTTAGTTACAATATGTCATTACACGGTGATTTTCCCATCCTTCGGAGAAGATGATATGATTGGGGGAGGGGGGGGGAGGGTGTTAATGCCAGACACAGTTAGCTGAGAGAGCTTAAAATGTTATTTTAAAGTTCTCATTTCCTAACTATTTCTATTTCAATAATTTCGCCAGGTGATGATTTTTCAATCCTTCGGAGAGGGAGATATGACTGCTTCGAGGGGACAGACACTGTTAGCTGAGAGCTATTTTCTTTCCTCTCTATTTCACCATTCTGGGCCACAGCAACGCGTGGCCGGGTACAGCTAGTAAAAGTATAAAATATGTCTCGATGTTTAATCGTCCACTGGAAGACATCAACGTCACTGCTTCTGGACACTCAGCTAAGAGATTTTGGGTATTCTTGAGGTTTTTGTTTGATTGGTGTCTGTGCTGATGACGGCATTATAGCCGCAACGTTCACTTTATGTGTGTGTTTGTTATATTGTAAAGCTCGCTGATATATTTTTTTGGGGGGGTTTCAGATCATTCCATGATATTAATCGCCCTTACCGTCACGGAACTGCAGGTTGCACTTGGCTAAGTACCCTTACGGATGCCCTATTATTCTTGTTGGTCTGCCATTAAGATCGAGGTTGTTTGAATCTCAGAATGGTATGTTAAACCTTTAGATAAAAATCCGGAGGGGACAATCCGATCGATCGTTGAATCGATAATTAGAAAACAAAAAGGCTAATTAATAGTAAATGTAAATATCCCATTTCACGACCATCTCAATGCTGGGTCGATATGGGAGCCATAATCTGTTTGAAAAAAAAATCCGTCATTATGCGGATTGGAACCCATAACTTTTAGATCCACAGTGGAGAGCCTAGTCGCTACTTCAGGGCGGATCCCTCAAAAAGAACAGCCTGAAGATAGTATTGCACTATCAAAAAATTACAATTGTATCTACACCAATTATGACCAGCCACGTCTTAGAGTCTCATGCTCTTGTTGGCAATAAGATGGTCAGGCTTCAGTCATCACAGAAGCAAAGTTGTGTTCGCATCGACGAACCCTATGACAATATGTACCAGTCGATTAACTGGAATAGGGAATGTAATAGGACACCCCAACTTGTATGTAACAAGCAAAGTATGAAAGATCTTTTCCCGCCAGTAATGCACCGCGAATATGATACTAGATATACATTTTTCATAGACCAGTCTTTACTTTTTAGGTGATGTAGCCAACATCACGCTGGTCGCTTTTACTTCCCATGACTATGTCTGGCATCAATTTTAGGCTAGCTCGACCTGGGAGCTGCAGTCATTTTGTTTGTTTGTGAACAGTAGACTCGATGCAGATTTGAATCCAAGACCTTCGAGTCGGCAGAAGTGCGACTACTGCTACACTACGGCTGATCATATCTTCCATAATGTGGGCAATAATCCGTTTCGAAAGTCGTATCCAACTTTAAAACTCTGTAACCCTGTAGATGTTCTGTGTATGTTATTGAAAAGTGGCACACAACCTATTAATAATCACCTCCTTTTAAGAATATTTTTTTTTAATGTAATAAACATCTTGTTTTCATGTTTGTTTTATTTACGGTACATGGGGGAGAAACGGACACCGATTCAATTAGCATGCTTATAGTTAACTAAGCAATGGTAACTTTTCAAAACAATAAATTGCATACCTGTCATAGGCGCTTCATTCTCAGCTGGAAATCTCCAAGATTATTCTTTTATGAATTGCCGATTGTTTTTTATTGTATGCTGTAAAGGCTTTCACAAAAATCACCACTCATCACTGCACATGTGAAATGATTTCCAAAGTTACCCCCCCCCCTCCCCCCCCCCCTCTTCCCTTCGGTTTTTCTTTCACTCATACGCCACAAGGGAATTTGTATATTATTGGGTTATGTCAAGGAAAGACAACGTCGGCAAAATAAATGCCCCGCCGAAGTTGTAAATGTCTGCAAAAAGAGACAATGTCACATCTTAGCTGGCAGCGTAAACACAATGCGCACGAGTGCACGCACGCATGCACATAAAACAGCAACGTCCTTGGGAGGATTGTGCGAACAGAAAAATTGTATTAAAGAAAAAGGTCACTGATACATTAAGATATTTAATTCTGATGGCAAACAAGTACTATTAAATTGCCTAGAAATATGAGTATCAGCAAGAATATAAACAGTCTGAAGTATTCTGAAGGAATGTGTTAACTAGCAGAATATGGACAGGGAGGGGTTGAGGGGCCTAGTGCTAAAGTTAGTTGCGTATCCTTTGCAGAACCAACCCCAGCATTTTTGTGGCTGTTGTGGCGGTTTTTTTAAGGCAAATTTTACAGTCAGTAGTTTGCCATTGCTATCCTGAAAGGTCAACTCTCGGTACCACTGTCGAAACCAACGCAAGACAAATGTTCCGCAGCGTGGATCGAACCCGGCACTACGGCATTACGAAGCGCGTTCGCAACACTTAAGCCACACATGCCGACCGTGGGGGTGGGGGGATGCTAGTAGATCTAGTATATATCTTTAGTCCAAGTACGGAGGATTATTTGGATATTATAGTTTTCTTCTGAAATTATGAACCACAATTTTGCCAGAGTTTTCAGTATGATGTGGTTAACTGTTATTTCCCTCCGTTTTTTATGTATCTATGCTCTGTTATTTCCCTCCGTTTTTTATGTATCTATGCTCTGTTATTTCCATCCGTTTTTATGTATCTATGCTCTGTTATTTCCCTCCGTTTTTTATGTATCTATTCATAATGTTCTTCTTGAACAAGGCTCAGAAATACCACGGACAGTGGCGGCATAACAGACGACGGTCTTGCTTCATTAACGCCTACTGGATCCAGCGCCATAAGTAATTGTTGCTTTGCAAAGCATTCACATAATAGAGAGCGATGAAACATTTACCGTATTAGATAAATGTAGAATTTTCACTACATCCCCTAAAGGTTCAACACAATGCCAGAATTTAAAAATGAATTCCGAATTTCTAACAAATACCAAAACATCGGGAGTGGAACCAAAAGTACAGTTTTTATTCGGTAAGGGTCAGATAGTACAAAATTTTTACGAAAGTGCCAACTTTAACGGTCCTACAGCCCTGCTGAGTTTCAGCAAAAAACTAGTATTAGTACAATACGGGCATCCACCAAAATATTAATAAACAGAATAGATGTGGTAATATCGAAAATGAGAACTCATCATGATTATGTATCCAGCGTCTACACATGGAAAGTCATGTTTCACTATCTGACATCATCACCAAAAAGTCAGTGTTCTTGTCTCCCCCCTCCCCCATCCCTACGACCAAGCAATCTATGTGTTTATCTCTTCGCATTCGCCTTGCTTTTGTTGTGTGTGTGTGTTTTTTTTTTTTTTTTTTAATCAATTTTGCCGGTGTCTCCAAGTTCGTGGGCCAATTTCTCTAATTAAATGTCAGAAAAACACAGACGCTCTATGTCTAATCACTCTCATAAATTTACTCTTTTCATCTGTCTCGAGGAGGACTAGTACGTTCGTTTGTTTTATCATTCTATGATAATATTTTGCAACCCACATTTCTTGTGCGAGTACGAGTATTTTCGTATGTCTGCACATTGTCCATGTTTTGCTGGCATTTAACAAGTAAAGTTGTAAACAGCCCTCAGACACTCTTTTTTCTTTTCAACACTCATTCATTCATTCAGTAGCATGTCCCTCGCGGAACCTCGCTGCCATAACAACCCTCCGGAAAACCTTCCTATCCTGAGCAAGATGTCCTGCGTCTGATACACCCATCTGGAGATCATCTGCCACATCCTGCACCCATCTTCTCCTTGGCCTTCCTCTTCCTCTCTTCCCAGGCATATACCCCTCCATTATTGTTCTCTCTAGACTTCCATGACGTTTCAAGTGACCAAAATATTTCAATTTTCTTTGTTTTATTGTCTTTACTAGCCAACCCTCTTCAATATTCAGCTCTTGAAGTATGGATGCATTTGTTCTTTTCTTTACCCAAGATATTCTTAGAACCTGTCTGTAACATTTATATTCAAATGCATTTATGCGCTGTTCCGCTTGTTTAGTAAGTGTCCAGGTCTCACAGGCGTATGTTGCAATGGGAAAGATGCATGCTCTTAAAAATCTGACCTTTGTAATTCTATCTCTTTTCAACACTGCCCTTGAAATATTGCTAAGTATTTTTTTTTCCTTGCCTAAATGCCATTTTGACACGGCGATTCATTTTCTCTGCAAGCCACCATGCGTCGGATTCTGACTGTTACAATATGGCGATATCGATTCATTTGCTGAAGAATATTTGCCACGTGCATTCATTTCACACTGTGATATTTCTTTCTTCTTGGTGACGGCCATAATTTCTACTTTCTTGCAATTAACTCTAAGCCTACATACCTACTCTGTACTCTACTGCTTCACGAAACATTGCAGATTGTGTTCATTGTCTGCAATCATTATTGTAGCATAAGCCTATT
The DNA here is from genome assembly GCA_905116865.2 of Candidula unifasciata. Lineage (NCBI taxonomy): Eukaryota > Metazoa > Mollusca > Gastropoda > Stylommatophora > Geomitridae > Candidula > Candidula unifasciata. The sequence goes on from CAJHNH020002960.1 coordinate 45,193, forward strand.
TTATTTTGTTGTAATGTTATATCCTCCCACGCTGATTTTCTTCAAGTCTTTTAAATGTCTTGTAAGGATTGGCACCTTTCCGCCTTTTTAGACGATAGTGTTTTTCTGCGATATGAGGTGGCATGGGACTCACAATTCATGGCGATGGCGAGGGTGACTAGTAAAACCTGCCTGCGTTCAGAAATTTCTTCGAACAGTTTTAGCATGATATTTCAGGATCGTGTTGTCAACATTTGTGTTTAGTCTGTTTTTACTTAGACGCTCAGTTTCCATCCTTTCTGCAACTATTTCTTTCTTCCTTCTTATTCCTTTATTTATGTGCCCCCTCCATTCACCAGATTCCACCTCAATACATGTATCATGCATGTCCAGCTTGCACTCATCTTTATATCGTAGTAGAGGTCAGCCTCGACATCTTATACACGTCCACCATAGAGGATGTCCTTAGGGACCCAACCTTCTGTGCCTTCGTAGACTAATCAATGAGAAGAATGTAATACCTGCTCTTTCCAAATATCTTATAATAATTTCACTTTTATAAGAGATCCGATTATATTATTATTTCTCACTCAGACGATTGCCTTTGTTTAATCAAGGAAGTTTACACCTAGGCTTGTTTTACTTCTATTAAACGATCTGTTATTGTTATCAGGAAGTACACGGAATTTGTTGTATACCTGCCTTCTAAGAACTCACTTAGCGATGAAGTAATAACAGGCACTGAAAGAGTCACATTAGAGTCTGAATGATTTTGCTAACTATAAAGGCTATTACCTGAAGATTTATCAACCATTCGCTTCAAAGATTTGCACCTTGGATGCCAATACAAGCTCCCAAGAAGCGACAATTTTAAATTAGATCATCTAGAATGACCACACAAACCATAACTAAAGTGATGACGTAAAATGGAGTGAGCGTTGTCTAGCTGATATTGAGAAAAAGTACTGTGGAAGTAGTCTTTATCAACGCAGTACTAAAACAACAACAATTGTGACAAGAAAACTAAAAGGACAACAGAGCTTATAAATCGCCCCGGTCAACGTAAAGCCAGGAGTACGCAATAGGAGAAAATGTGGATGTAAAGGGCTACATTACAGAAAGAACCCCCCTCCCCAGCGACTGAACACTGAAAGTACAATTCAAAACCAGATGAGATGACCAGAAACGTCACCACAAATACAGCGAACAGGAAAGAGAACAGCAATGTTTTCTGACCTAGCTGAAAGTGGTCAACATTAAATGAAGAAGAAGGAGAAGAAGGAAATAAACACATTGAAAAAAGGCATTTAGTGAGTTTAAGTCTACGTAGCGGTAAACGCATAAATGCACGTATGTATTTGTATGAGGGTATATGTATTAGTGTTTGTGTCTCTGTGTGTATGTATACATGTATATAAATGAGGGTACATGTGCACATGTGAATTTTGACTGTGTATTTTGTATATATGATATGTGTATGCATTATTTCAGGGTGTATATTTTTATATAAACATAACATGCATTAGTCCCGGGAAGTAAAGGCGGTCGGCATGATGCTGACCACATCACTCACCAAGGGCCGATTGTTCTATAAAATACTGGTCTAGGCCTATATGTCCAATACAACGAAAGCTTGGAAATGGGTCCATTACTTCATTACTTCATTATGCATTACTGATAACATGCAATTGTGGTCTGGAAGATGAGTATTTGGGAGGGCTGAATCTAAGACGGGCCTGCGTGCCCAATTTAGAACCTGTTGTAAATAAAATTCGTTCGTTCGTGCGTCATTCCTATTTAATGTGTTCTTCTTCTTCTTCCTCTTTTTCTTCTTCTTCTTCTTCATATTTTTCTTCTTTTTCTATCCTATGGAGTAACAAGCGTAATATTATATATAAATTTATCCTGTTTTCGTATTATCACCTCCCTGACATCAATGGCGTCCTTATTGTCCATCACACGCCTACTGGGATATCCGCCTAAACATACCAAACAATATAACATTTGGAAAGGGGTGAAATACCATGTCTTGACTTCGCATGTAATTAATGTGTTTACTCCCATCAACGAAAAGAAAAAAAAACGTGCCAGTGTTGACATAGTCATGTTCGTTGACGATGCCAGCCTTCGTTTATTAAAAAATACTTTCATTTTGTATATTTTTGAAGAACTGTCTACAATAAATTTAGGATCAGTAAACTTTTTTTTTTTTTTTGGGTTGGAATATTATCATTGCAGTTTGATGTAGATAGATGAATTATTTACAAACCATTCATAACTGTCAAGATTTCGTATACTCAAAACCATAATTAATTTTTTTTTTTGGGGGGGGGGTGGCAAGGGGTGGGGGTCTTGTTACTTTAAGACACCACCCGGCTCTTGTCGGGGACCCTAAATATAACCTACATGTTGAATGAACAGGATTTCTAGCTTGTGCCCGGGCGATCCTCATCCGAGTGGTGGCACTTTGTCAGTCTCTCCCTCCCCCCTCTCCCCTCCCTTCCCCCCAGAGACAGTGATGGATATTCTGCCTTGTTTTCGATGCTACAGGATCGGCGCAAGTATGGATTGACCCGTTTGCCATGAAGACGGATCCGCGACTACCTGATTACCCGATACGTGAAAGATGAGCACTTCACATCACAACTGTAGGACCTGCCACAAGGCTACTGTACTTTCACTTATGTTAGGCTTTTGCCTTCACTCATCTCTGTAGGCGAGACCATTCTATTGTTTTTAATATGTCTTGTGTCCCATCAATTTTCTTTCCACCGAAAGATTGTATGATTATTCTTCTCCTAGTAAACAAAAGGTAAACTAAAAGACACTTTTCCACGCTCTAAGGCGTATTGGGCATATAGGGCTAGACCTACACTTTACAGACAAATCTGCACTTGGGGGGGGGGGCGATGTAGTCAACATCGGCCGCCTTTACCTTACAGGTCTGTACCTTCTACCCACCAAAGGCTGGGTGGACCTGGGAGCCAAGGTAATGTTTGACAAAAGTATGGCTCCGTCGGGACCCAAACCCACGACCTTCCGATCCGTAGGCGAGCATCTAGTAGCTTGACCACAGCGGCTCCCAGTCGTCTCCTAGTGCACCATGTATTATTTCTGCTTTCTGAAAATTGTGTCGATCATTCCACCGCTGTTTCTCGACAAAGATGGAGGTCCAGTCTACTTGGGCAGGGTGAGGGTGAAGGTTATAATATCCTCATACGTTTTGCAAACTACATCTGCGCTTGTAAATTGTTCTGTTTTTTGTTTTGTTTTTTGTCAGAGGCGGAACCTGTATCTTCTAGCCACGCACCACTGAACCTTTAGTGTAGCAAATAAATATGTATATAAAGGATATTCATACGGAATACACTAATCGTCATTTGATTGGAGATGTTGTCAACTTTACGCTAACCGCCTTTACTTCCCATGTCATTACCTGATAACTATCGAGCAGCGAGCCAAGCTCAATCTTGAAACACAGCCTGCCTCGAGGGCAGGATAGCTTCTAGCCTTCTACGCTACTGCGACTTACTTCAAATAATAAGCAGTCATCTGTTTCTGAAGATGTGAAGAAATCAAATAAAATGGGTAGCCACAGGTGTCAACAGGTTGTACGTGGTCATCTTTTTTTTTTTTTTTTAGATTTAACTGGATTGGAAGTTGTCAACAGTTTTAAGACCGTTAAGATGGTGCTATACTGGACACAAATACCAGGAAATACTATGCGTTAGTGTAATACCGATTAAGTGATGCATCAAGAGTTCGACTGGTTTATGGAGATATGCCACTAACACAACATACAAAATGCGTTTCTCAAGCTATGGAAAGAGGTCTTTTTATTCACATTTTTATTAGTTTTTAAGATCCCGTTGTGTATTAAACTTGCCTACTGCACACGTTTAAATAATTTTTAGAATCACATTTAACTGTTTTTACTTGATCAAATCCTGTCTTTCTGTCTCTCTCTTCCCCATCCCCCCCCCCCCTCTCCCTTTCCCCTCCCTCCGAAACAAGTAGTCGGCAGGAAAAGTACAGGCTTGAATTCTAGACCTTCAGAGGTCGAGGCAAGCTGCTTAACAAAGCTGATATTAATATTTGTTTGTGTAGTATACTAATGTAGCCTTGCGAGCCGTAATGTTCATTTTGGTGATCATGGCTGTGTTATTGTGCAACCGATTAGTTCTACTTCTCATTTCGATTCATTCTTTTTCTTAAAGTCTATGCCGTGTGTCGTCAGTAGTCATGTCTATCCACAAACTTCTGTCTCATGTACTTTCAGTCAGCTCTGACACAGATGGTCATCAATGCCATGATGTCAAACTGCTCGGCATCTTTTCTCGAGGTCTCGCTCTGTCTTTCCTCCCCTCCAACTTTCCTGCTGTCACCATGTACTCCAGTTTTCTCATTTTCCTCACATGACCAAAGAATGTAGATTGTCCCTTTCGTGGGTCAGTTTCTTTCATGACATTTTCATTACTTTTTGTATCTGTCCGGGGTATTCTCATCATTCGTCTCCAAAACAACATCTTTTAATAATTATCTTTCTCGTCTCAATTGACAAAGAAAGACTGCATTAATAATCTTAATTTTGTAAAATGTTGCCTTTGCTTCTTTGCTTCAGCTATTTTTAACTTCTTCAATATATCTTTCATCTTACATTATCAGGGTACCCAAGTACTTAAACATATCAACTTGCTTGAGGTTTGTTCCAATTACTTTGATGTAGATTTTGGAGGGTCAGTTTTCTTTGTAATTACCATTGCATATGTTTTTCTACGGTTCAGCTAAGACCCTTGTTTTCACTTTCCGTAATAATTATGGCCATCATTTCTTGCAGTTGTGTTTCATCTTCAGCGATCAAAACTATATCGTCAGCATATCACAGGTTGTTAACGATATGCCCACCAACCAATATTCCTGGCATACCATGTATAAATCTAAATTTTTATTTCACTTTACAAATTAAATAATTATCGCTAGTTGTATTAGTACTCGGCCGCACCATCACTGTGTTGGCAAGCGTGCTAACCACTGTGATACCGTTCTCTCAAACTTAGAAAATATCATCACCGTTATCCAGTTGTGCCATTACTGGACTAATTTCGTTCACGATATTACTTTGTTATCTGCAGATATAAACGATCTATAGAGTCAACAGTGCAAGATGCTATTTTAATACCGGAACCGCAACGTTTTGAGGAAGTAGGCTAGATGTTCACTGTTTAGCCACGGCTACACTTGTTTTGGCTGACATTTTTCTGTCTAGTCTAGACGATAGTGTTCCGCTAGGCTATAGGTATATATGGAAATCAAAGCCCGTATTTCATCATCACTATTGCCATCGCATCTGTGTGACTAGATTTTTTTTTTTCTCCCCTCAGAAGCTCAAGAAAAAATTACCTCTTCTTCTTCTTTGTTCACCGGCTGTAAGATCCGGTGGAGAGTCCTGATTGTTTGTTTATTTAGACTTTGGCTTTGTGCAAGGGCCTGAGTTTTGCGTTGACATCCGTTTTACTGGCTTATTTGAGTACAGTTGATTACTTCTTGCCGCTCAAGCAGATGCACTCTGATTTCGAGGGAAGCCCCCAGTTAGTCGACTCCTACGGCATGATTGTTGGGAAGGCAGTGGGTCTATTCTTGTTTTCCCTAGGATGGAGACCCGGAATCCACACGGAAGAAAATATATCAAACAAAACGAAAAGTAGAACCAGTCAGCTTCACAATATCAGAAACACAAACGACTAATTAACGTTCCAGTTAGTGAGCCTTTATCAGCACATTAAACAAATCAACAATACCACGAGTAACAACAATAATACACACACAAATTATTTAGCTAACGTATATCTGTTAGAAATAACATTGTCGCCTGTATCTCTGTTAGAAATAACATTGTTGTCTGTATCTCTGTTAGAAATTACATTGTTGTATGTGTCTCTGTTAGAAAAAAACATTGTTGTATGTATCTCTGTAAGAAATAACATTGTTGTCTGTATCTCTGTTAGAAATAACATTGTTGTCTGTATCTCTGTTAGAAATAACATTGTTGCCTGTATCTCTGTTATAAATAACATTGTTGCATGTATCTCTGTTAGAAATAACATTGTTGTCTGTATCTCTGTTAGAAATAACATTATTGTCTGTATCTCTGTTAGAAATAACATTGTTGTCTGTATCATTGTTAGAAATAACATTGTTGTACGTATCTCTGTTAAAAATAACATTGTTCTCTGCATCTCTGTTAGAAATAACATTGTTGTGGGTATCTCTGATAGAAATAACAATGTTTGACGTGTCTCTGTTAGAAATAACATTGTTGCCTGTATCTCTGGTAAAAAAAACATTGTTGTCTGTATCTCTGTTATAAATAACATTGTTGTCTGTATCTCTGTTAGGAATAACATTGTTGTATGTATCTCTGTTACAAATAATATTGTTGTCTGTATCTCTGGTAGGTATAACATTGTTGTCTGTATCTCTTTTAGAAATAACATTGTTGCCTGTATCTCTGTTAGATGTAACATTGTTGTCTGTATCTCTGTTAGAAATAACATTGTTGTCTGTATATCTGTTAGAAATAACATTGTTGTCGGTATCTCTGTTAGAAATAACATTGTTGTCTGTATCTCTGTTAGAAATAATATTGTTGTCTGTATCTCTGGTAGGTATAACATTGTTGTCTGTATCTCTTTTAGAAATAACATTGTTGTCTGTCTCTCTGTTAGAAATAACATTGGTGTATGTATCTCTGTTAGAAATAACATTGTTGCCAGTATCTCTGTTAGAAATAACATTGTTGTCGGTATCTCTGGCAGAAATAACATTGTTGTATGTATCTCTGTTAGAAATAACACTGTTGTCGATATCTCTGTTAGAAATAACATTGTTGTATGTATCTCTGTTAGAAATACCATTGTTGCCTGTATCTCTGTAAGAAATAACATTGTTGTCTGTATCTCTGTTAGAAATAACATTGTTGTCTGTATCTCTGATAGAAATAACATTGTTGTCTGTATCTCTGTTAAAAATAACATTGTTGTCTGTATCTCTGTAAGAAATAACATTGTTGTCTGTATCTCCGTTAGAAATAACATTTTTGCCTTATCTCTGTTAGAAATAACATTGTTGCCTGTATCCCTATGACAAATAACTTTGTTTTCTGTATCTCTGTTAGAAATAACATTATTGCCTGCATCTCTAGTAGAAATAACATTATTGCCTGCATCTCTAGTAGAAATAACATTGTTGCCTGTATCTCTGTTAGAAATTACATTGTTGTCTGTATCATTGTTAGAAATAACAGTGTTGTCTGCATCTCTGATAGAAATAACATTGTTGGATGCATCTCTGTTAGAAATAACATTGTTGTATGTTTGTCTGTTAGAAATAACATTGTTGCCTGTATCTCTGTTAGGAATAACATTGTTGTATGTATCTCTGTTAGAAATAACATTGTTGTCTGTATCTCCGTTAGAAATAACATTGTTGCCTGTATCTCTGTTAGAAATAACATTGTTGCCTGTATCTCGGTTAGAAATAACATTGTTGTCTGTATCTCTGTTAGAAATAACATTGTTGCCTGTATCTCTGTCAGAAATAACATTGTTGCCTGTATCTCTGTTAGAAATAACATTGTTGCCTGTATCTCTGTCAGAAATAACATTGTTGCCTGTATCTCTGTCAGAAATAACATTGTTGTGTGTATCTCTGTTAGAAATAACATTGTTATCTGGTCAGTTGAAAATCTGACACATATGTGGAAACCAGATATAATACTGGTCAGAAAGATCCGCAAGTGACAAGTGTCATTATTCGCACAATTAAGATAAAACTGTGTTGGATGTTAAGCCCACTGGGTAAATTGGCGCCTAGAAGATGGATAAGGCGGTTCTGGAGAGACTTGCAGTCACTGTCCCTGGAGTGGCTAAATCTGAGTGATATTAAAGACATTCAGTGGGCGACTTACCATAAACACAGAGTACTGATTCTTGTGGGTGAACATGACAGTCTGTGTCCCTAATCAAAGAACAAAAAGATGACCAAGTAGTTATAATATCAACTTGCATTAGCCTACGTGGCAACGATGTCACTTCTTAGAAGGTAAAATATTAATCCTTTTTCCCCTCCTTTGTCATTACTCCTTTTATAATTTTCCCGCTCCACACAATGCGATCCATGGCATCCAGTCCTCATGACTACACCTCAATACCTGTATCATTCATGTCATGCTTGCACTCTTATTTCAGTCGCTGTAGAAGTCGATCCGATATCTTCTAACTATCTGTAATTCACCATAGATGATGTCCTTAAGGATTCGACCATTCTTTTTCCCTTAAATTTGCCAATGCCACCTAAGTCGTTCAAGGCAGGACATTTAGGAAATTGCACGGAAAGGTAAAACAAGAGGCAAACTACATAACGACCTCTCCAAGAAGAACGAAAACTAAAATACATGATGATATTTCTACTTATTAATTATAATTGCATGAATAATTTTCGAAATAACATCACAACCTTCAACTGCAATAGGTGAGATGTCTAATTTTCAATCACGGCACGATCGGTTCTATAAGTTATCCCAACTTGAAATTAAAAAACAAACAAAAAAAGCAGTCTGGATTGTAGCCCAACGACGCAGATCCCAGATACCCATTCAACCTTCAAAAAATATATAATGGGGCACCATTAACGACCACACCAGTCCGGTGTGGAGTGCAGAAACGCCCTTGGATTGGAAAGTGGAACAGTGGGCCACTATTACGTTGCAGAAATGAAAGTGACAGGCAAGATGCTGACTTGTCTGCCGCATATTTAATGTCTCTGACAATAAATCTTCTTGACGGCCGTGTCACCTGTGTGTTGTGTGGGGAGAAGATGGATGATCTTTTTGAAGGAAGGAAAAATGTTGCAGCAATGTTTCGGGGAATACCTACAGTACATTGTTTGAGTTTTTTGTCGATTTATTTTGTTGCATGCGGTTGAATGTATGCAACGAGGTAATTTACGCAGGGCAGTGAGAAGGGCAGTGTACAAAAAGAAGGAGTTAGTGGTGTAGAAAGGAGTTACTAACAAAAGATACAGACAGGTTAGAATGTGAAGTATCAGAGAGGGGGGAAAACATGTCAGATACATGTGATCGCAATACAGTTCATGACATCTCATTCATTTACTGTGGTAGATTCTTCTGAACTCAAGCTGGTCTTGTTAGTCCCACTCGCCGTCGACATTGTCTCTAATTCCCATGCATCTATACAGTACTAAGGAACACTATCGTCTGAAGAGACATAAAGGTGCCAAACGTTGGTGACTACTGTCAGCAGAAAGGTGCTAAACATTGGTGGCTACGATCAGCAGAAAGGTGCCAAACATTAGTGGCTACGTTCAGCAGAAAGGTGCCACACATTGGTGGCTACGGTGCGCAGAAAGGTGCCAAACATTGATGGCTAAGATCAGCAGAAAGGTACCAAACATTTGTGGCTACGATCAGCAGAAAAATGCTAAACATTGGTGGCTACGGTCAGCAGAAGGGGAAGGTGGTTGACAGAGTTATGCTTAAGACAATCAGTGGTCGACGCATCAAGAACATAGAGGATTGATCTTTGTGGACGAACATGGCGGTCTTCATCCCTTGTCAAAGAACGTACAGAAGACCATGTAGTTAACAACACCAACCTGCCCTAAACCATTTGTTAGTCAAGTCAGTATGCACACATAATAACGTCCTTGCGTAGCGAATTATTATTTTCAATTTTAAAATTACGTAATATGTTTCCTATTTAAAAATAACATTCTAGGTAAGTCTCCTTCATCTTCTTCTTCGCGTTCACCGGTTACAAACTCAATTGGAAAGTTATGGCTGCTTCTTCATTTCTGGACTTTTGTCCTGTTCCAGAACTTGAGTTTTGCGTGCTCATCCGTTTAACAGATCTAACATTTATATACAGACTACTGGTTCATTGATTCTCATGCAGATAACTTCTACTTTGAAGTAAACACACCTAATTAGTCGCCTTCTACGACATGCTTGTTGTGAACAAAGGGGTGGTGACAAATCTATTCTTGTACTCTTAAAGTGGAGCTCCAGAACCCAGACGGCTGAGTATGTCAACACAAACGGGAAATTTAGAAGTGCAGAGAAGCGAATGGAGACTAACAGAGAATGTGTTGGACAGTTTGGAATGGTGGCATGGAGAAACATTTGTATCAGATAAAGTATACAAGACATAAGTCTGTGAACACATGACTACCAACAGCACAAGTCAAGGACTATCAGAAGAAGACATACGTATAAAATACTTCGGGTTTTTTTTTTTTTTTTAGGGGGGGGGGGGGGGGGGGGGGGGGGGGGGGGGGGGGGGAGGGGCTAACCTCCTAAGGGAACTGCTCAAGTGGTTTTTCTGTCGCTCTGAAAATGGGTTCCAGGTGCAGTAAGAACTGCATGAGTTTAATAGGGCTACATTTACAGGCTTGGAAACAGCTGCAGCTCACCTGCCAATCCTAAAGGTATTGGGTTCGAAGCTGCATTTTGTCATATATATATATATATATATATATATATATATATATATATATATATATATATATATATATATATATATATATATATACATTATATTATATATTATTTTATATTATACATAAACGTAACCTTGACTCCCATCTCAATCCAGCCTGAAATGGGTGCAGGTAATGTCCTGGGAAATATAGGCGGTCATTTTGGCCACTTCATATATCTAAAAACTGATCTAAAAACATGATTCTTGCATCATATTTCTGATTCGCCACTGACCTAAAAATCAGTCCTCAGATTATTATTTTAAAACTGGCATATTGCTACGATGCTTGACTCTCGGAACAATGGGATGAATTCAGTTCCACAAACTGCAGGGTTTTTGACAGTTAGTGCGACTCTGTTGTCGATCCAGCGTTACAATATGGGTATCAAACAACTTCTAGAATTTCCTCTGGGAATTGTCAGAAAGAAAAGAGGACAAAAGGGTGATGGGAGGAGAGAAACTGACCACCACAAATCATTTTTCAAAACCTAGACATGCATTTATTGTGGAAGATCCTTCCGAACTCAAGCTGCTGTTGTTAGTCACACTCGCCGCCACCATTATTTCTAACCCCTTCCCCCCTCCCCTCCTCCCCCTTAATGAACATATCCCATTGCCATTTTAATGCAGTTAACAAAGCCATCAGGGGAAAAACAGGGAAAATATACTTCACGTTCTTCTAATTTTTCTTCATCATAATTATCTTCTTCTTCTTCTTCTTCTTCTTCTTCTTCTTCTTCTTCTTCTTCTTCTTCTTCTTCTTCTTCTTCTTCTTCTTCTTCTTCTTCTTCTTCTTCTTCTTCTTCTTCTTCTTCTTCTTCTTCTTCTTCTTCTTCTTCTTCTTTTTCTTCTTCTTCTTCTTTGTCTTCTTCTTTGGATTTACACTCCATGAAGTCAGGCGGAAAGTCCTGTTGCTCTCCTAATTGCCTGCATAAGACTGCGGCTAATACTGAACTGGTGTAGTCGTTATAAGTACCCTAATTATAACTTCTTTGTAGGTTGAACCGGGTATCTGTAATTTGTCCTGCCGTTTAGCCATCCAGATTTCGAATTTTTTTTTTTTTTTAAATCCGAAGATGGTACATTTTAGGTAGCAGCCGGTAGAGGAAAAACGGATCAATTGATCAACTGATTGATAGTCTACTTCTGGACTTGTTTCCAGGACTTGAGTTCTGCATGCACATCCGTTTTACAAACTGGGCTTACATGTGAGCAGATTTATGGTTGTCATTCGCACCTCAAAAACTGAAGTAATGACCATAGGAAAGAAACACAGTAATGTAAACATAAAGATCAATGACATACAATTAGAACAAGTTCAAGAATTCAAGTACTTAGGATGCATATTTACAGAAGATGGAAGACTCGATAAAGAGATACAGGCTAGAGTTCAAAAAGCCAATGCAGTCATCCAAAGATCTCTTTACCAGCCAAACAACAGATGATCAACAGCATTTTCATCCCTACGTTATGTTATCAGTGCCAAACGTGGACAATGAACAAATCACATATGCAAAAAATAACTACTTTGAAATGCGATGTCTCCGAAGAGTCACCAACAATACACGAAGAGACAAAGTCACAAACGTCAGCATTAGAGACAAAGTTGGAACAAGAGCATGCATGAAACATATTGAAAGACAGAGAATGAAGTAGTTTGGCCACTTAGTAAGAATGCAACCGGATCAGATTGCCTATAAGGCTTTTTACAGTAGAACATCGGGAAGAAAGGCCAGAGGAAGACCCAGGAAAAAATGGATAGATGGAGTAGCTGAATACGGTCAGAAGATCAAGAAAACTGTCACTCAGATCACGCGAGAGGCACAAAACAAATATGTTAAACCACGACACTGGGCTGCAACCCGGTAAAAGTGAAGAAGACAATAGATAGATAGACAGATTCGCTAGTTTCTCTGTTTTTCAAGCAGTGTCCATTCTGCCGTTCACCTTTACACACATAAAAAACCACCGGAAATAAAGGCGTCGTCTTGTCTCTTACTATATACCCATCTATATATATTATGCTGTCACTTGGGCGTGAATTTTCGTTGATTAGCTCTTGCATCGCTAACTCTCTTTCACCAGATATCCGTTTCCGGCACACTCGGTCCAAGATAACTATTACTCCGTGTAAGTCTGTTTTGCTGGGCGGCACTGTAACTTATTCTTCAACTCGAGCCATCTTATCAGTAGAACAAACAGTTCTAATCGTGACTTCTGCCTGCGCCATCCAAGAGCACCCTCTTTTCAGCCGTTGCCTTATTCAATCCCTCTGTAGTAAGCTAATGAAAACTAAGGTCCCATGCAGAAGGTGTTCCCTGCCTTTTGCGACTTTAAGGTACATTTTCGCCAGCAAAAACTGCTATCTCTCATTTATGGATGCTATGCAGGTTTGTGCAATAGATCGAGCTGTGAGCGTCGGTTAATGTTTGTTTTACAATCCGCCTCTAAGAGAAATCGAACCTATAACCGCCGGGTCGATGTATACAAGCATGTTATCTCCTGCGCTCGGGCGTCTTCGGCGCCCAACACTTGTGAAGACTGAGTTACTTGTCTTGGCTGAGTTATGGACGTGGCCGACCGTGCGGAGGTTCTTACTGAACAATAATACGCATAAGGGCGCCGAAATCTGGAGGGCCGTGTACCTTGAGCCCTTTTACTAAAGGGCCGTGTCTCCTCCAGTAATTGTTAGGGAACCCACCTCCCCTATACATTTTGCATGGAACAAAGTATATGTCCCTAACCATGTTTAGTAGTTATCTTTTTGAGAACTTTTCAATACAACTCATATTACAGTATTTCAAGTATACTAATATATTTTTTTACCATTCAGTAATTATTATTAGTATTTTTTTTATTAGTAGCATTGCTTCCCTCTCGTAGCCCCACCCCAGCCCTCACTCCTCTGCCTCTAGAAAATTGTTAAGCTGGTTGACTTCCCCCCCCCCACCCGCCTTTTTCTCCCCTTAGTCCCCTTTTCTACGTTTCCCTTGTATCGTTACCACTGAGTGCGAATGTAATACACGAAATGCGTGTTTCGCCCCGTGTTTTCTGGTATGCAAAGAATAAATGTGTTCTGCCATTTAAAGTGGCTTATGGCGGCACATGACAGTCTGTCACTTTGTCATCCCCTAGGGTTGGGCATGGGGTTGGCTACCTCATCCTGTGAAAACAACAGCCACCAAAACCAAAAGAAGCACTAACAAGTCACAAGGAAAAGTAATGGTGTACTGTATCCTAATGTCAGTGACATAACTGTGAATGACTGTCACTCGTATTTTCTATTACGCTGAAAAACAAAATTACGTGTGTATTTAAGATTGATGGAATGATACAGCAGAAATCCTCATCACACCATGATCAGAGTAGTTCAGTCGGCTTGAATTCAGGCTATAATCTTTTTAGTAATCAGACAGAATGTGTGAAAGTTCGGCTAGCTGTACACCAAAAGCACAGATGAGGAGCGATATTAGTGTTTAGCATTTCCTATACTTGTTTCTTTTCTTTTTTAACTCTCAAAGATTACGTTCTGAAAAATTACCACCTAACAACGTAAAGAGCTAATGAAAACGATAGTTAACGTGACTGGCTGCTGTGTACAGATGGGTTCCGTCATCAAATCAGAAAAGGCGGCTATTTTAGGGCACTCTCTGGACAATATAATTGTAAAAGGTAATATTCCAAACCTCACAGTTAACGACAGAAACATCAAAAGAGAAAGCAAACTGAGGTACATGAATATCGTTTTCTGTAGAAGCCTGTCCTTCGTGGATCATGTGGAGGCAGTTGCGGTAAAATGAAAAAAAAAAAAAAAAAAACTCAATGCTCTCAAGATTATGGCAGCAATGGATATGGAACAAAGAATGTTGTTCACAATATTCCAGCATCTGATCCTGTCGGTGATAGATTATGGACATGGAATGCTTACCATATGAGTCAGCTGATGAAACTTGAACCCATACATAATGAAGCCATGTGGGTAATTCTGGGATGTACAAGAAATACCCCGGTAGTGTGTATGTGATATATACTTGCACTGCCTATTGTTGCAGATAGGCTCATAGTACTGCTAACAAAGTCATATCTCAGATCAGAGTAGCTGCAGACAAGACGCGTCTCCTTCATAAAGCCTTAGGTAGAGCTAAGGGGTCACAGACTGAAAAGAGGAAGGTCTTGGATGACACAGTTTGAAGAAACAGTTGGACATGTGTGCAGGCTTGATAAATGTGGCCTAGGAGAAGAGTGGGTCAAAGTGTCCGAGCAAGAATCAAACTCGTATAGGGTTCTAATCACTATAGGTCTGAGTGCAGAGATTTGCCAGCTGGGGCTGCAGAATCAGAAGTTCAACAACTGATTCATGACAGTTTCCATCAAAGTGATGTTATTGTATATACAGAGCGCTCTATGTTGAGAGGCAAACAAAGTGCATGGGGGTTCATGGCAAAAGCGAATAGACGTCGCTTAATGCAACACAGTTTGGCATATGACATCACAACGTCTAGTTTGAGATTGGAGGTGGAGGCAGTCACTGCTGACTTCTGCTGGATTGAGAATCAGCTGTACGCATATGTCGTAATTGTAACTGACTCACATAGCATTTTGAGAACGGTGGAGGCAGACATGTTCCGTGCCGAGTGGCAAGCATCGCATCAGAGGTCTTGAGTAGTTAGCATCCTTTGGATATTTTCTCCAGGTGATGCCGGTGTGTTGGGAAAAGAGCAGTCAGATAGACTGGCCAGTTCTGCACCACTTGGTGGTGACTTGATACATGACAAGCTAGATTTTGTGAGAGCCCTTTGGGAACGAATGAACAGTGCGGGGGCAGAAATAGATCACTACGATCTGAGGAGAATGGCGCTGTGAGAAGTTACCGGGGGATCTGATCAACGCTCAACACTGAAGGGAAAGGCGAGACGGATATACATTGAGATAGTTACTGGTGCCATTGGAATTAGAACTCTTAGCTTGCTGCTGAGAATGGGGACGTAGCGCTTATGGGCGTGTCCCGAGAGCTATGATGTCGATTCCTAATAAATTAAACATTCAGCTTAAAGAACCACTATATGGATGGGAATCCAACAGGAGGTCATCCTCTGCAGAGTAAAAGGGTCCTTTTACACCCTTAATCGTATTGGTTATATATTTTACTAGACCTATATTTTAGGCCAAACGGCATCTAGACAGTCGAGGATGTGGTGGTCAGCATCACGCCGGCCGCTTTTACTTCTCGGACTTTACCTGGTACCCTTTTAAGATTAGGTCATTTTCTCTAATCACTTTCATTATTTTTAACTGTTCCATCAGATTTGAACTCATGACCTTCCGGTCCACAGGCGAGCATCTAGTCTATACACAACTGCGGCACCCGATTCAGTAGAGATAGCTGTGTCTTGTTCCTTACTTTTATTCACAAATAACATTTCCGCAACAAATTCAAACCCCTAATATCTAATCTAAAATTACTGGAAAATTATCCAGTCGGTACTACGCTTTACCATGAGAATAAATCAGTCAAATATGAATAATTTATTTTGATGGTATCCCACCCCAAGACGGGGAATAGTACACTTATACGGGCAGTGATGTAGACAAAGATTGGGAAATGGAAAGAGAAAAAAAAAATACGAAAACAAAGGCAAGAAGAGTTTTCATAGCATTAGGGAATTTGTGGAGGTCAAAATAATTTTTAAAAAAAATACTTAACTTAAAATCTTTAATTCTAAGGTCAAATCAGAACTGTTGTATGGGGCGCAAACATGAAGAACAACTAAGACAATTACTAATTAACTACAAGAATTCATTAACTGGCGCCTGCGCAAATTAGATGAAAGTATATGATATAGAATCACTAATACAGAGCTTTGTTAGAGGAACTAAATAAGTTCCAGTGGACCAAGAGGTGAAGAAAAGATGCTAGCGTTGGATAGGATACTCGTTGAGAAAAACTGACAACATAACTAGAACGTCTTTGCGTTGGAACCCAGAGGGACTTAGAAATAAAGAAAGAAAAAAAAAAACACGCATGGAGAAGGAAGCCAGAGAGTGAAGCTAAAATGATAGGTAAAGCTGGAGGCGACTGTAAAGAACGGCTTGACTTGAGTTCGATGAGGGCCTATGCTCCATTGGGGGTTACAAAGGCAGAAGAAGACTACCCTTGCTTTGCTCAGATTGCAAGATTCGTGAGAATGCGATCACCGCGATTTTCTATTGTGTGCTGCTGATCTGCCTGTTTACGTGTGGAACCAGCGGCCGCTGGGGTAATGCTCTTTCTTCTATTTAGTTTTAGGTTATTATTTTCCTGAATCTTCTTTTCTGAATATAAAGAATGGTTTCAGCGAGCTTGGACGTGCGCTAATGATCCCGTGCTAGGAACATGCCTGTAGCGTAAATGAGAGTTGCTGTTAAATTCTGTTTGCACAGGTCTTGTCATTTCCTGTAAAGTTGTGTCAAGCCAACTGTTGTAAACGCAAAAACCAAAAAAAAAAAAAAAAAATTCTTTTCTCCAGATTTTTAAATAACGTGTCATTCCTTTTCCTTGTCTTAATGTACACACTTTTAATTATTCTGCGCTTGTTCGTCACGATTATAAGGCTGCCACAATGGTTTGCAACTCAGATTTGGTGCAGCACATGTGTTTTATAATGTTCATCTTTTTCTGTTTGTTGTTTTTTCTCCTTTTTTTTTTTTTTTTTTTGTAGTCCTCTGCCTCTCGGCGTCATGTTAAATGCTCCTCAAAATATTATGTCGACAGTTATGTTTCAATAGTCAGTACAATGAAATTTCGCTGTGACTCAACGCTTACCCGCGGGTCCGAAGGTTTTGGTTCCAATACGCAACGGAGTTTTTTTAATTGACTTAGAGCTCACTGATCATTCCAAAATAAAAGGGGTTCCTGGGAACTAAAAGCACCTGAGTATCGATAACAACATCCCACATCGAGTGTGGACCTATCTATAATAATGTGCGTTTAGTACATTGAGCGACAATAGAATAAGAAAGCGCCACTTGAACGACATCGGCTATGCACTCATAATGGATAGACGAGATTCCCCCATCAAACTCTCATCTGGACATCTGAAGGGAAAAGAAAACCGGGAAGACAAAGAGAGACCCGTGGAAGGCTCAACCATAGGCCTAACAAACATTCAAGACTAAAACAGGCGGCAACAAACCGCCAGACATAAAAAGCTATGCACTTTACCCCATACGCCGCCCTAGGCTCAAGAAAAAAGACTAACTAACAATTTGCGACAATAACACATAAATAATTGTACCATCTTTGAGTTCTGTAAGTGTGTTTGTCCTTTTACACCCCGCCCCCTTTTTCCCCCCTCTGTTGACCTTCATATTTGAGATGTCGGTAAAATATGCGAACGTCTTTCCCCTCCTAGGACAACAAGTTACACCTGGCTTGTATAGCCGTTGCAGATGGCCAAATTATAACTTCTTTGAAGGTTGAACAGGGTATCTGCGATCTATTTTGTTGGTCTGCCATCCGGACTGAGATTTTTTAAACTCGGGATGGTGTGGTAAAACTTTAGCAAGCTGCACACAAGGATAAAACCGACGGATTGATTGAAAAAGTCGAATTACTTTCCAACTAGCTCCCCGTGTTGCTGCAATTAATCGTCTCAATATTATGGCTACCCTGCTGCTAGCTTTCATTGCTTGTTTTCTTGATTTGCTTTCTCATTGTTAGCCTGTAGTCAAATGTAACTGTGATTTGTTGATTGTTTATCTTATCTTAGGCTATTATATTTGTTTAGGCACACGTGGCTCTTTGCCAGGAGAAGAGGGTGCAAAGATCGGTGCTACAAGTGTCTACATGATGCTGAAATACCATCTGTTTGTCAGTGAAGCTTGACTCGCTCACTGATCCACTACCACCTTCAAAAAAAAAAAATAAAAATAAACTAAAATAGTGTGGAAAGAAAGATAACTACACTGGCAAGATCAAAAAGTTCCAAGAACTGATGCATACAGCTTTTTGACTCTGGCGAGCAGGGTAGACGGTGTGGAAACGCAGGCCTCCTATTACTAGTGTTGAAAGCAAAAGAGTGTTTGTAAAGTATCACTACACTTTGTATGTAGAACAAATTTGAAAAACGTCATCAAAAATTGTGCTCCACAGTCAGTCGTGAAGCAATATACGGAATGTCGGTGCATGGAGTAATTCTTTGCACTCACAATCATGAGGCGTGCTAGAAGCAATCAGAATCACCAATAAAAAAAAAAAAATATTAACAGACAGCCTCAGAAAGTCTCTGACAATATGAAGAAACGTGTACAGTCATGTTTGGAACCCCTAGTGGACATTAGCAACACCTGTTTTTATGAACATTGCATTGGTACGTTACAGTTTCACTAAAACAGCATTAACCATAGCAGTGACTATTGTAATTATTTAATGACTTTTAAATATATTTTTGATTGGCGTCTGCACTTCGAATTTCAAATTTGTTCGCACACAAAGTGTAGTAACACTTTACAAACACCCTGTATAAATTCAATTTACTAACTTGGTGGGAACGGAACTCAATCGTAAATCGTTCACTGATGCGACTCGACAGCATGGAGAATAGTAAGTGCGTTTCACAATCCTCAAGGAATCACTATTCGATCTCCGCGGCAGGTTTGTAAAAAAAAAAGACCGTTTCTGGGACTTTCGACTAGTGGAACGAGAGTTGCACCTGGAAGAAATCGGGTGGGAGATTATGGTATCACCACGAACAATTGTTAAAGACATTAGTGTGTGTGCACCATTGCACATGGTGTCTGTTGTATTGAAAGCACAAATAAATATTAATATTTCTCACATCTAAAAACAGAGGGAGTGTTTCTAGCGCTGATTTGTCACTGCCAATGTTCTGTTTGATCGACAAAAACAACGCCTATAAGTTTAAAAGTTCATGCTTTTTATTTGAATAAATCATGAGACAAGCGACAACAAATGTTAACATACTGTTTATGTGACCTGGAGTATGCAAAACAATAAGGTCAAATCCTCTATGGAGAATGGAAAACAAACTAGCACTAAAGAAAACAACAAACATAATAAATAGGTGGGCGTAGTCCACAAAGATTCCTGCGCCATTGACAACTAGCAGCTTCTCACATCACGTCCTTTCCCCAATCCTGTCATAACCCCCTCCCCTACCTATTGGGGAGAGGACAGAAGATCCGTCAGGACTTGATAAATTTATATCTGTCGGGCACACTTGACCCTCTATGCTATTTTTATAGTCTTCGTGTTGTTCGCTTGGCTGCTATATAAACGCCCTTAATAAGAATTCAAAGTCACATTTTTTTCTGTTTAACTGACTTTGTGTACTTATTAATTATATATTAGAATTCATAAGACATGTGTTAACAGAATTTCTGTTATAATTCCTTGCACGTATTTGCCATTTTTCTGGATTCCAAGTAGTAGAGACTCAAATATATTTGCCATATACTTGGTAAGCATTGTTGCTTTAAATTAAGGACATAAAATATCTTCATAACCCACTAGTGTGTTTTTGTCTTTGTTTGTTTGTTTGAGATGTTGCACATTCTGGACATATAAACACAACAAAGAAACTTGAGGCGCTTGACAAGGTATGCTGTTACTTTACAAATTTATGTATAAGACATTGGGATCTTACCATTTACAGCAAAGTAGCAAAAGTGTGTATGCACGTGTGTGTGTGCGCGCGCGCGCGTGTGTGTGTGAGTGTGTTATTGTGTGTGTGTGTGTGTGTGTGTTTATGTGTATGTGAAATAACCTACAAACATCTACGACTAGAAAACTCAACAGATAGAAATGGAGAGGCGCGCACACAAATGCAACTGACAAGAGTCTTAATCAACGGACAAAACAGAAGCATTAATGACAGGCTAGAATATTTTCAACGCACATTTACCGTTCTTGGTATTAGTTACACTCACACACACACACAGACACACGCGCCCGCACACACACACACACACACACACACACATATAATAATTGTCAAAATCTTGCAGAGATTCTATACAGGTGAGAAGTTAGAGAATCGCCGCCCTGCAGAAGGTATTAAGCAGGAGTGGGCAACCTCTTTTGGTTCGTGGGCCATGTGTAGAGGAGAAAAAAAAAAAATTGTAAACATAACACCCAGATTACCTTAAAACACTATATTGTTTTGGAATCATATAAAATTATAATCCCTCGTTACGGTTCTGACTGAAGCCAGACTGAAGCCCTTCTATATATTCCTATATGCGTCTGTTTACGCTGGTTATTTTCAGAAATCATATTAATGTGTTCAAGGGCTAGACTACACAGTGATTTTTAAACCAGCTTCGCGGTCCAGTTAAATCGCTGGGCAGGTTAGTTAAATTGCTGGGCGGGTCAGTTTTAACCTGTGGGCCCACGTTTTCACCCGATCTGGTATGTACAAATTTGCTGGGGAAGGTTAGTGGCCAAAAAAGTGACAAGAAAATATGGCGATTTGATTAACTAACTTATTTGTCTTCATCTGCCCAAGATATTTTTGTAGTCATGTATATTGTCCAACATCAATACAGCACTTCTGGTCAAAATACGGACTACTGGATGATGACGAATTCTGAAGTTGGTCATGGAAAGTTGATAAATAAGTGAAAACTTTTTTTGAAGATATGCAGATGTGGTTTTGCAGACGGATGATGAGAATACACTGGACAGATAAAAGAGTGTTGAAGATGTTTTGAAAGAACTGACTCGCGAAGAGAACTGGTTGCCCACATAAGAAAGAGTCAATCTACATTCGTTGATCATATGATGAGAAGGAGAAAACTGGCGTACCTCGTGACAATAGGAAAGTTGGAGGGGAGGAGAGGCAGAAGGAGACCGGGAGAAAAGATTCTGGGCAGTTTGCCATCATGAAATGGAGGATCGTCTGTATCAGAGCTGATTGAAAGTACATGAGACAGAAGGTTATGGATAGACGTGACTACCAGCGCCACACGGCATGGACTTTAAGTAGAGGTTATATTGTTAGGGACTGTATTGTAAAGGCATGAAATGATTAGAGATACACAGAGGACTATGTAGGAGATAAAGGAGCACTTATATTTCTTTATATGGCAGCATTTTGACAAGAGTTAGAAATGGTCTACAAACACTGATCAACAATAGTAGTAACATAATTAGGAAGTAGAAATTAGAGAATACACATAACAATTTAAAAAAAAACGTGAAAGCGGTATTGGCTACTTTTTAGATCTAAACATGTCGTCTCCAAATGACGACGTGCAGCTAGGCAAAAGAACAAGTATATTTTAATTCACAGCCACACACTCTAATGTGAGTTTATTAAGGAGATATAATATTCACGTCTGCGTCTGTGGCTAAGGTATTGCGAACGCACTTCGTAATGCCGGGGTGCAAGGTTCGATCCCAGCTGCTGACCTTGCGCCTTGCGTTGGTTTCGACAGTGGTATCGAGAAGCCGACCGTCCAGGAAGTAATGGCAAACTACTTGACGTAAGTTTGCCTAGAAAAACCACAACAGCCAATGCTGGGGTTGGTTCTGCAACGTCCTGTAAAGGATAGGCAAAAAACATAATATTCGCCTCAGATCCACAAACGCCGGACTACAGGTCTAGTTACTTGTAAGGGTTTGTGGTGTCTCAATATAACTGTGATATATGGCTATGAGTTAAACTAGCTTTCGGGGATTTATACCTGTTTGATTCTCATCCTTAAGATAATAGTAATCCTGTATACTGCAATCCTGAAAGAGAAAAGTTTTTTTTTTTAATATACACCTGACCCCACAGCTGTGGACAATATATGTAGTGTTTACCTAGTCATTTAAAAATCACCACAAGTGTCAGAAATATGTATAAACCAAGTACATGTAAAATAATAAATACACAAAAATATCGAGGCCTTATGTTTGATAGTGGATATAAAGAACATATAAAGAAAATAAATGTTGCTTCCAGTGTTTCTCTTCATCACAGTCATAATTTGTTTAGGAACATTTCCAGCCAAAGAAATATCATATATATATATATATATTTGGAAAGGAGGGGGGGTGGGGGGATCTTCTTTCCTTTTTACCCAGCAGTGTACCCTACATTACCTTTAGCATTTCTAGAGGAGTAGAGGAGGAGGAGGAAAGGAGGGGGAGAGAAGAAGAAGAAGATGATGGTGATGAAGACGATGACGATGACTGATACCGTGATTAATGGTGAGAATGATTATGAGAATGATGGCTATTATGTTGGTGTTGGTGGTAATAAAATGATAAAGATGATCCTAAGACCTAATGGATCCAGCTTACTGAGCACTCTCCGATTTCATCACAACCTCTTGCATTTAGTGCTTAATGTTCAAGTGAATTATAGTTCGAAATACTATGAATCGAATCTTGTATTTGTATTACAATTCATGTATACATTTTTGTTTTGTACAGTTCTTGAAAATATGAAACCTACCACAAACATGGGTCCCCTGAGGCTCCTCGTTGTTTTTATCGCAGGTACGTATTTGGTTGTGTGGCGATCACTAATCTAAGTTACAAACTTCTCAATTATTTTTTTTAACGCTTATTAGCAGAATTTTAATTACAGAGTGCAGAGTGGCATGCTTTGCTGCGGAGGACACAAGTGAGGAGTATTGTCTGGATTTTTTCACCGGGTCACGCCGGTGTGTTGGGAAATGAACAGGCGGACAGACTGTCTGGCTCTGCACAACTTGGTGGAATACTGCTACATGATAGGGCAGACGTGGTTAGTGCCTTGTGGGAGAGCGTGTACAATTCGGAGGAGCAGATGGATCACCACAGTCTGGGGAGATTGATGCAGTTGGGGGTGACGAGAGGTTTTGGTAGATGCTAGAGGCTCAGAGGAAGGAAAGGCAAGACGGACGTTTAATCAGAAAGCAACTGGCACCATTAGTATCGGAACTCTTCGCTGGCTGCAGAAGATGGGGACAGAGCGCTTATGGGAATGCCCGAGTGCTGTGATGTCGGTTCTTGAATCAAATAAAATCAAATCAAATCGGAATTTTAATTATTTGTGTTTGATACAGGAGCCACAGCAGATACGTTTGTTATGGACGGCGCAGTAGCGTAATATCTACCATGGTGTTGGCACGTTCACAAATATTTTTTTCTAAAAATTATTTGATCCAGGCTTTCATAAAGAAACTAGGAAAGATTCTGATACAAAAAGGCTACCCGCATACTATTAATGACATAAAAAAAAAACATTAAAGCAGCGTGGGTCGATTGACTGTCATAGATAGGTGTCAGTCAAATCGACACGGCGTGATGCTGACAACATCACCCATCTTGTGCCGATCGGTCTATAAAATTATCGGTCTAGTCCTATATGCCCTATACGCCTAAAGGCGTGGAAAAGGGTCGTTTACTTGTTTACAAATCGACCCTCGCTACTTAATTTTTGTTTAATGTCATAAATACTATGTAGGTAGTCTTTGGGTATCACAAAACTTTCCTCGACTGTCATATATATATATATATATGTGTGTGTGTGTGTGTGTGTGTGTGTGTGTGTGTGTGTGTGTCGGCGTCTGTGGCTTAGGCGTTGCGAACGCGCTTCGTAATGCCGGGGTGCCAGGTTCGATCCCAGCTGCGGGTCTTGCGCCTGGTGTTGGTTTCGACGGTGGTATCGGAAAGCCGACCATCCAGAGGGTAATGGTAAACTACTGGACGTAAAAAAAATGCTGAGGTTGGTTCTGCAAGGTCCTGTAAATGATACGCAACTAAATGTGTGTGTGCGTGTGTAAGTGTGTGCGTGTGAGCGTTTGTGTATATATATATGTGTGTGTGTGTGAGCGTTTGTGTGTATATATATATATATATACATATATATATATATATATGTGTGTGTGTGTGTGAGGGAGAGAGAGAGAGAGACAGAGCGATGATAATGATGATGACTTGTTCCACTTACCGACACTTTCCTTGTTATGAACTAACTCCAAGCAAACTCAAGAACCAATTCTGATATTCTAAGGCAGTCTAAGTGCTCCTGTTTTCTCTCCAACAAGAACCATGAGCATTTCTTTCCAGAACGAAGCTCCTATCGCAGCCTGGTTAAAAGGTTCTCAACCCCTCGCCATTCCCCTGACAGTTCGTCTTCTCATGCTGCGTGTCAGAAAACGCCGTGGATGACCTAGCCTCCTCTTTCAGTGAACAAGCTATCCCTTTCTGTTCTTTCCAAGCCAATGTAGCGTTTATATGACCAAAGAACTTGCATTTCCAAGACATGGTGTTGTTTGTGAGGCAGTTTTCTTTGATGTTAGCATTTTATATTTTCCTCCTCGTTATTTACGGTAGCAAAGAAACAGACTTAGAAACACAGTAGAGGGCACTAAGACAAGGTTGAACGGAAAGGAGGATGACCTAGGAAGAATAACATCAGGAAGACAAGGATATAAGAAACACATTGGGACAAAGACAGAAAGGAGCGGCCTGTATATCAGGATAGGGACACAAAGCAAGAGAGCTGGCACACATATCATAATCTTAGCCATGAAAGTGGCGCAAATAAACCAGACCATAAATATAACTGGGGATTGTTGGCAGCCTCGGCTTGAAGGGTAAAGTACGGTAGCAAAGAATTGTCTTTTAACATTAAGCGCCAAATCACTTCTTTAGTGACAGCGCAAGGTTCACTTGGGGTATCGGTATGTCTCTGTAATAAATATGACTGTTCTCAAAAAACTATAACCATAACTCCTAAAGTCCAACCTAGCGCCTCTATGACCTGTTATGTCCAAACTACTATTAACTGAAACTAACAATTGCATGGTCAAAATTAATAACTTCTTCTTTTTCTTCTTTGTTTACCCAGGGCCTGAGTTTTGCGTATGCATCCGTTTTACTCGCTTATTTGTGTGCAGTTGTTTGTTCCGTGCCGATCGGGCAGAGGCACTCCAATTCCGAAGGAAGTCCTCAGTTAGTCGCCTCCTACGACATGCTTGTTGGGGAGGTAGTGGGTCTGTTCTTGTTTTCCCCCACAACAGGGCCACCGGAACGCACACAGGGAAAAATAATGACAAAAATAACTATTCTGGAAATGTAAAACATAAAGCAACATTTACGATCGAGTGGATTAATGACAGAACTAGGGGAGGGGGGGGGGGGAGCAGGCAGATTTAAGAAAAGTCTATTATGTATTGAATTACAAATAAACTCATTGTCAGTTGCTGGGTACTGAAAGAGTTAAATCAGTCATAATAGTTACACGTTAAAATATCGTTACTGTCGGTATTTAGAGCCTATTTTGATACTGACAGAGTTGAATCATTCACAATAGTTACTCGTTAAACTATTCTTACTCCTGTATTTAGAGCCTTTCTTTTTTCCTTTTTTTTAGATAACTGTAGGACCTGGGGTGGGGAGGGGGTGTGCATAATCCTGAGGATTTAGGACAGCAATTGTTAGTGCTGTCGCCAAGAACTGTACGTGTTAGGATTTTTTTTTTGGGGGGGGGGGGGGCATAGATCGATAAAATAATGTGTCTGACTTTCACGAAAAATTCAAATCTAGGTCTCCCTAGTAAGAACCCAGCGTTGTAACCAATCTTGTCTGGCGCGTGTCCTTCTTTTTTTTTTTTTTTATTTAGCGTTCCCCGGCTGTAGGCTTCAGCGGAAAGTTCTGGTTGTTTGTCCACTTCTGGACTTTGGTCTTGCTCCAGGACTTGAGTTCTGCCTGCATTTTCGCTCTACAGATAATGCACAAGCAGGCGCACTCTAGCTCAATTGACACAAGCCTCATTAATCGCCTTTTACCTTATGCTTCTTGAGAGGCAGTGGGTCCTCCCCCCCCCCCTCCTCCCCCAGTGGGACCTGGAACCTACACGGAGAGAGAAGGCGCTTGTCCAAAAGGTCACTAATCAAATGAAATCGGCCCTGTCCTACTGATCCTTCTAGGTCAAGAACCAGTAAACTTTCTAGTTAACGCTTGCTATATCCTCAGTCGTCGAGGGGATCAGCGACTGGCTTGATATTCATTGCGATTTTCCCAGTAAATGTTCGATTCCTGCGTGTGAAGAGCCGTTTTTCCTGCCTCCGTCAACTTTCCTTTTTCCAGATATCATAAACTACTCCAGCATCTCACATCTCACAACATGGTTCAAATATGGCGATTGCTGTGTGGGTTTTATAATACCTCTCTGTCCTCACACCCCCCCCCCCCCACCTCTACTTCCCGCCCCTGTCCTTCTTTCTAGTGTTCACCGCCTGTATGTTCACATTTTTCGGTGTAGGAAATACGGAAACGTTTCCCTGCAGCGTGGCACCCGAAAATGCTGAGCATGTGCTCCAACACTGTCAACTGTATGCTGACAACAGAGACGCAATCTGGCCTGTCCCAACCACAATGAAGACAAAACTGTATGGTACACGAGAAGATATGGATTGCACGATAGCTTTCATAAAGGCTACCGGCTTCCTGATATAAGTTTTCTGACAGAAGGATCGAAGAAGAAGACCGCCTGTAAACTCCTGTGAAAAGTTCTGGTTGTTTTCCACATTAGTCTTGTTCCAGAACCCGAGTGTTGCCTGCACCTTTTTTTTACAAATCTGACTTATTGGTATATACAGATTGTTGGTTCCTTGCTTCTCCGGCAGATGCACTACGACTTTGAAGGAAGTCCTCAGTGGACTCCTTCGGCATGCTTGTTGTGGAGTCAGTGAATCTTTTCGTGTCTTGTCTACACTGGGGCTCCAGCACCCACACTGGGAGCTCCCGTTCTAAGACAGACAAAAATTACTGATCAGTTTTTTTATCATAAAATATAAAGGATTGTTAGAATTCTCCAAAGGAACATATCTTCGGATCCTGCAGCATAGTTTTCTTTGGAGCCAATAGTGTAGAATTGTCAGAAGCTATAGGAGAGAACACAATCCATCAAAACCAGAGATAACTGAAAAGACGACTGAATGGATTGAATGCCGAGAAAACTCCATATTAGTGTTATTTGTTTCCACTACTGCATCACTGCTACTCATTTTGAATCTGACACTGTAGCGAACTCAAGAGAGCAGCCGTATTGTGGGAGCTGGACGCTGGTCTGCACGCTCAAAGGTCATGAGTTCAAATCTACATCGAGTCGATTTATTCACCCCCAAAAATATACCTTGGCTCCCAGGTTTGCCATTCTAAAATATGTGCCAGGTAAAATCCTGAGAGAAAAAGGCAACCGGTATGACGACCACATCACCCACTGTGCCCCGATAGATCTATAAAATTGGTCTAGCCCTATATATGTAATAGACCAAAGGCGTGGAAAACGGTGCTTTATTTTTACTTCACTTATATGGTACACAGAGTAGTTAACTTCGTGCCTTATGCCTTACTATTTCTTTGTTGATGATGACACACAGAGCTTCTAATTGACTTGTTACTTATTTCGCTGTAAATTTTTTTTACAGTGACTCTTATAAAAGGATTAACAGTACCACCTACATCTGACACGACATACAGCACTACTGCCTCCCCACTGCGGATCCAAGAGTCTACTCAACCTCCAGAGATCATTGGGAATCAGCCTATTCCATTAGTTACAGCTGCTCCAAATGCTTTTACTGGCAGCACGACACTCTCTCCCAACACTGCTAGCTCTACGTTGCCTAGTTTTGTCAGTACAACGACGACGATCGTGCCTTCAACGCAAAATAATGCTTTCACATCTACTTCACCGGCACCGTTCAACAGTTCAGCTGTCACACCCAATAACACAGCTATCACTCCACCACCATTCCGTCCCGACGACGCTATTGGAGGTACGACGTTAGATACTCAAGATCGAATTACAACAACGGTACCTCGGTTTACAAGAACGGTATCTCAGAGGTCTACAACAACTGTACGCCCGACAACTCCGAAAGTAACTCCCAAAACAAACGTCGGGCCACCAAAACCTGCTGCTCAGTTTACCCCACCACCCTCCAACCTGTTCAACCCGTACACAAACATGCTGTCACAGTCAC
This sequence comes from Candidula unifasciata, assembly GCA_905116865.2. Taxonomy (NCBI): domain Eukaryota; kingdom Metazoa; phylum Mollusca; class Gastropoda; order Stylommatophora; family Geomitridae; genus Candidula; species Candidula unifasciata. The sequence goes on from CAJHNH020002960.1 coordinate 73,698, forward strand.
GACCCGGGCCGTTGTCTGCATTGACACCACAACAACAACAACAGCGAATGCTAAGCCCCTTTCTCTTTGCCGGCAGCGATATTTTTCCTTACATGTTTCTTCTGTCGCAGCCGCAGTTCAACCCACAAGGTCCTCCAAATCCTCTTTCCCCACATCCTCTTTCCCCCGGCCAGACTCGCCCTCCACAGCAAATCCCTTTTCGTAACAATTTGGCCAACTTGTTCTGGTTAAATGAACTCTATTTCTAAGAATACTACTGACTGCTGAATCAAAAGTAACACTGAAACTTCTTTTCAATTGTTTTTCTTCACTAAAATCAACTCAGGTAATTTGTTCGTGCTATTTTCAATCATTTGCAGTTAGGGATTTCTCATATTTCTTGAAACACTCAAATAAACTAAATATTAAGAAGTACTAAACAGAACATAACAGCTGACTAGAAAGCTCAAAGTAGGAATAGAAAATACACGAACAAATACCGCCGAACGTTTCGACCAGTGCCCTTATCAGCAAAGAACTAAACACAACAGAAGCTGTAATTAGAAAACTCAGCAAACAAGAAAAAAATCTTGTAAACAACGAAAGTAGGCATGAAATCATGAACTATAAAATACGAAAACTAAACTCACATAATAAGGGCTATATGACGAAACGAAATAATTAAATGTTAGCTTCGTTCTGGCAAATGCTGTCTTCTTTTCATGTCGACACATTCACAAAACATTCACAAAGACATTTAACAGTTCTCGTGATTCCAGAATTGAATGCGCGCCATGCCACTTTTTTCATCGTGTAAAAGGAAAGATACTAGAATATTTTACGTGTCTCTTCTATCTTGGACATGTAATACCATACGATCGTATAACGCTTATAAAACCCATACTCAGAGTGTGGATTCCGGGGTCCATTTCGGAGGAAGAGGAATATACTCACTGCTCCTCAAAAAGTATGTTGCGAAGGGCTACTAACAAGGGATGATTCCTTTGAAGTCGGAGTACATCTACCCTAGAGACGAAACATTAACAGTCTGCATACAAATAAGCAAGATCTGTAAAAGAGAAAGAGGAGGAGGACAAAGAAAAAGAAGAAGAAGAAGAAGAAGAAGAAGAAGAAGAAGAAGAAGAAGAAGAAGAAGAAGAAGAAGAAGAAGAAGAACAACAACAACAACAACAACAACAACAACAACAACAACAACAGCAATAACTACAACATACTGTAGGGAAACGAAATATAGAATGGCTACCTCGAATAGTTTTCAGCCAACATAGAAATCTATTTTATTTTTTACTTTCATTTTGCTAATATATTATTCCTTTAATTGGCAATAATCTTTGACTTTCAGTTTCTTTAAAACAACACTTAGATTTGCATCATGTGTGCTTGTGCGTGTGTGGGGGAGGGGGGATAGGTGTGGATGTGTGGATGTCAGTGTGAGAGTCCATGACTGCCTGGCTCGAGTGAGAAAAAAAAATAAAAATTTCAATTAAAGGACATTTGATCATGCCTTGTGGTGTTTTATGTGTATTGTAAGTACGAGATCGAGTGAATAATGAAACTATCAGGCAAATTGTGGGAACGACACCTTGTACTAGATTCATCGAGAAACAGCAGATCAAGTGGTTTGGCCATCTCGTTAGAATGCAGCAAGATCAATTACCATCAAAAGCACTACATCTCAGAAGATCAACTACAAGAGCAAGAGGACGGCCGCGGAAAATATGGATCGACAACATTAAAGACACTCTACGCCTTCACGGCATGACAATAGCCAGTGGCAGCCAACGTGCGCTGGATCGCAAATTATTCCTCCCCACGTCGCTTAACGGCAGAAGTGGTTTATGATGATGATGATAATGATGTAAGTATGTTAAATACCATTTTCTTACAATTAGTGCATGGCATTTGAGGATGATAATGATGTAAGTATGTTAAATACCATTTTCTTACAATTGGTGCATGGCATTTGAGGATGATAATGATGTAAGTATGTTAAATACCATTTTCTTACAATTGGGGCATGGCATTTGAGGATGATAATGATGTGAGTATGTTAAATACCATTTTCTTACAATTGGTGCATGGCACATATAATGTGCTCCTATTTTTTATTTTTAGACCAGCGAGTACTCGATGAGTGATGTTGTCAACATTTTGCACCTCACAATCATTTCCCTAAACATTTCCCAATACTCTGTTTATTCGTAGTTCACCTGGCAGACTTAGAAAAGTAAAATTTTAAAGACCGTTTTCACGCCATTGCAACAGGCATATGTTGCTAGACTTATATCTTATCGACCAGTGTGCTTAAAATCATGCTGGCCGTCTTTACTTCCCAGGACTTTACGTGGCACGCATCTTAAGTTGGATTGACCTGAAAATCGCGGTCAAATTTTTTTTTAATTTGTAAAAGTAAAGATCCCTTTTCACGCCTTAGGCGTATATGGGAAGAGCGTCCCATATTTGTACAGACCAATCGGCACTTGATGGGTAATGTGTTTTAAATTTGACTCGATAACAATTTGCACCTATCATTACCTTCGGACTGGCATGCGTACTGGCGTCTAGGCCTTAAACCACTTACAGGTCGCCTACGAGCCTTAAGACAGTTTATACATGTTCGCTCCGACTCAGACACCAGACCTTCAGGCTTGCAGGCAAACGTCTAGGGTTTTTTCACTGTTTGCAGTCGCCATAATTATTCATTCTTTGGAGATGAACGAAGTATCTGGCATCTGCCTGGTTAATCAACCATCCGACTGCAATTTTTAATCTCAAGATGGTATTGTAACCTTTTAGGTAGCATACCAAAGAGGACAACCTGATCGATCAATCGTTTTTTTTTTTTAATTTAATTGACTACCGTGGTTACTTTAGGGGTTCTTAATTTATAACGTACCCCAAACACGAAATCCCCGTGGGAAATCCACAGCTGACCTGACAGTCCATTATTTCAAGGGGTGGAAGTGTGCTGTTGTGTGGTGCTTTTTTTTAGTGTTCATCTAGTGTCTTCTAATCCTAACCCTAACCCTAACCCTAACCCTAACCCTAACCCTAAACTTAGCTGTAGAGAAATCGCGAGAAACTACAACCTGAACACCCTAGAATTTATTGGGAATGTCTCCCGTGACGTTGTCGTGACGTCAGGGGTAAGTTATAAATTAAGTACCACTTTAGGTATAAGGACCCTTTTCAACGCCTTCAGGCGTAATGTGCATATCAGTCAAGACCTACATTTTACAGACCAATCGGCATTTGTTGAGTGATGTAGTCAGCATCAGGCCGGCGGCCTTTACCTTCCAGGACTTTACCTGGTACCCACTCAAGGCTGGGTCAACTCTGGAGTGAAGGTCATGTCTGGAAAAAGACCAGCCCCGTTCGATTTGAACTCTAGCCGCTATACCACATGAAGAGTTTGAGATTCATATACATGAACACCGGACTGAGAGGCAAAACATACTAACCAATGAGCTAATGGCCTCCTTTATGATACAGTGAAAGTGATAGTTGCCAACCCCTTACAAAGACGTTGCAAGGAAAGTTACGTATAGTAGTTTACAAGTGCTTGATCAACAGTCAGCTCTGAATACCACTGTCAAAATCAACGCAATGCCGTCTGCTGCCAAATCGTCCGCAGCGATAATAAAACCGAGTATCTCATAATTACGGAGCGTGTTCGCAACACCAAAGCCAATGACGCCGAAATATGTTATTATAGCGATGCTAAATTTGCAAGCTTATCTATTTATTGATAAATAAAAAATTTCAAGATAGATAATTTTCTGTGATTTTCAGACGAGCGTCTATATTCTCAAAATGTGTTTGTTTTCTGAATAAACTCAGTACCTTTATCAAACGACGTAGCTTTCTGTTTTCTTTCTTCCTTCTTTCCTTTTAAATATAATATGTATACCCATGGCTAAACGAAAAGGTTCCGGTACTCGCCACAAATGATCTTCGTCGTCTTCTTCTTAGCGTTCACCGAGCGTAAACTCCAGCAGAAAGTTCTGGTTGTTCATACACTTCTAAACTTTGGTCTTGTTCCTGAACTTGGGTTTTGAGAGCACATCTGTTTTACAGATCTGGCTTATTTGTATTCTTCTCTCAGGCAGACGGGCTGCTATTTCAGAAAAGCAAAGTTTGTTAAACAAGGGGCTAGTACTCAGTAAAAATTGCTTATTACAGTAGAACTGTAACAATATTATGTCTAAAAATAGGTGCCGGTAATGTGTACCACCAGGAAAGAACGCCCTGCATGCACCATCTATTTATTTTGCTTTCTTTATGTATATATTGTAAATCTTCGTTACATATTTGTTGCTGTTATTATGACCATCACTCTATTGTTCCGTCACACTGGGGTTTGTATTCGAGTTTAGGATTCTGTTCTATACTGTGTATTCTTATCAATTTCTTCTATGGAATTCATCATTCTTCTTGTTCTTTGCGTTCACCGGCTGTAAACACCAGCGGAATGTTTTGGTTGTTTAAGACTCTAGCCTTGTTCCAGAACCTGAATGTTGCGTGCACTTCCATTTTACATGTCTGACCTTTTCGTATGCAGACTGTTGGTGTCTTGCCTCTCGGGCAGATACATTCCAGCTTCGAAGGAAACTAATAATTAGTCGACTCTTACGATATGCTTTTGGGCAGGAAGCGATTTATTCTTGTTCTGTCCACAACAGAACCACAGAACACCGACGATTAATCTATGGAATTCACAAGGAGATAAAGGAAAAGACCGCGAGAAGATTGTTGCCATCCTTGTCTCATGGCACGGAGGGATGTCAGCACATGAACGGATTACGTGCTTTCGACGATCGGCCTTTATGGAGAGGCATGGTCACCCACGCAAGTCGGCAAAGCACTTGAGGATGGGGATGACACGGAATCCAATGTGGCAATTGTGGCCTCTCTAACAACGTGTTCACGTGAAGGCCTTTGATATAACATTTTAAAAAGTGGGGACAAACCAACTACGAGTCGTATGTGACGGAAAACACGGCCCGAGTGGGTGATGATGATGAAGTATTTAACAAAGTATTCAGGCAGCTAAAGTGAGACAGACAAGCCACAAAATAAAGCGTCACGATTTTCAAGACAAGAGATTTCACAAATTTGCATTTTTTTTTTCTTTCCAGTGACCGAGTTTTTTCATTGTTTTAGCTTAGCCAGGTGTAAAAAAGGGCTGTGGTTATTGTCCTACAGGGGGCTGAGTGGCCTCGATGTATGGTGTCCGCCTCGAGTGCTGGAGGTCCAGGGTTCAAGCCCCGGTGAAGGCGGGGATTTTTTCACGTGGACTTTTAGTAATTTCCCCTGGTCTCTGGGTAGGAAGATCGGACACCCGTGTGTATTCTTGCCCAGGTAAAAAATTCCATTGTCGGCCTGAAAATGAAAAGAGTAGCCTAACGTCGCTGCCCGGGAAAATTTTTGAGTTAAAAATCTTCCCAAAATATTTCAGAATCCTCGTCGGTGCAACGGAGTTCGTGCACTGCGAGGATATTCTTTAAACTCAGGCTTGAGTTAGAAGTAGAGCGGAGCACTTATGGTTTGCACCTGTGTGCTATGATGTTGATCCGTCGAATAAACGAAACGAAACATATCGCTCTACATGCAAGTGTCAAACAACCAGTGGAGAGGCATGCATATAACGTCTGCAGTCGTCGCTTAAAGCTTACGTTGCCGCAGAACAATTGTTGTTTTACAATTTATTTTAATAATTTACTGTTTATTCGCCACGCGGTATACGTCTCATAAGTTAGTTGCGTATCCTTTACAGGACGTTGCAGAACCAACCCTAACAGCCCCTGGCTGTTGTGTGGTTTCTCTTGGCAAATTTACGTCATTGCTTACTGGACGGTCGGCTTTCTTGATACCACTGTCGAAACCAACGCAAGGCGCATTGCCCGCAACTGGGATCGAACCCGGCATCCCGGCATTTCGAAGCGAAGCGTTCGCATCGACTTAGCCACAGAGCCGACCATACGTCTCATAGGTAGCGAAAAGCAAGCTGACTGCAAGCTTACGCCACTCAGGCAGAAACTGTAACGCGTGAAAGCTTTCAGTTACAATGTATTACAATGATAGCCGCGCAGACATATATTCAACAGCGAAGTGACGAGTAGAAAAATTTCACGTGACACTCTCTCCAGTGTAATCACTAGGGCTAACTCTTAAATATGCTAACTGACCACGCCTTGCCACTGCAAGCGACTTACATTTACCTACTTCTGTGTAGATTCTTCACACTGAGTCAAGTGAAAGATTGTCTTTTGTCCATACTAAAATAAAAATATACCAGTCTCAATGACTACGGGAGTCGCAGTAGCACCATGGTTAGACGTTTGCCTGGCTGCCGGAAGGTGTTACGCTTAAAATTTTCAAGGAATACATTCTCTCATTTATCCTGGAATCCCAGGTGGGTCCAGTCTAAATTTGGTTTAGGAAATGTCATAGAAAGTAGTGGCAGCTTGCGCGGTGCTGGCCATATCACTCAGCGAGGTTAAGTAGCTGCTTTGCTGTTGGGGGGGGGGGGGGGTGTCATCACGTTCAACCAGCACCACCGAAAAGGAAAAATGAGTGGGGGGGGGGGGGTTAAGTTATAAGTGTGACTAGGTAATGTGCGTCAGATAAAATGGCTTAGCACTGCACGTCACCAAGAGCCCTGGAAAAAAAAACTCCTGCAGTGCGGATGCGATCAAGGAGACAGACCCAGATGCTGTCCGGACCTGCGACGAAGTCGTCTATTACTGTCGCTACGGATTGTGTCGGTTAGGATTTTATTTTTGCCCCAGCAGACAAACATCCATAACCTCAGCAAGGAATCAAACCTGTTTCTTCCGTTCAACCAGCCGCTATTTTCTCTTAGAGCACAGGTCAGTTATTCAAATCCGCATGGATGTAACCTCGAACATAGAGAACAGCGCTATGGTGGGCCTTTGTGATAGACTTTACCAGAAACTAGTTACAAACCACGCGTTAAGGGTGCTCCCTTACAAAGAAATCAATAGAGGTGGAAGGAGTTGCTCAGCCCTTACAATGTTCTAGTGAGAAGAGCTCAAGACTTGTCTAAAACGCCGGATAATAAAACTAATACTAACAGTGATAACTATCAGTTGAAAGGCAAATAAATTAATAATAAATTTGAACAAACATGAAATGTATGAAAGAAAAAAAAACCGTTTATATCTGGTTAGGGAGAACCACTTCACTCCTCTGCTCTAAAAAAAAAAAAAAATTAGCTTGAGCCTAAAAGTCCCTCTATGTACATAAATCTATGTCGTTGGAAACCAATCTAACTGATGTTTTTCCCTACAGCGCTTCATCTATCAGAAACAAAACCCCAGCCACGCATATCCGATTTTCTAACATCTAAGCAGCAGCAGATTCGTAATAGCTTAAAAATTTCGTTTGGTGACATCGGATTTACCGAATAAATTGTTATCTATATGTGCTTTTCATAATGTGTTTCTTTAGCTTTGACGTGGCCCGCGAAATAATTTCTCCTGTTTTTGGTGGGCAGCGAAACAATCCCCCCCCCCCCCCCCCTTTTTCCGGTTTTCGTGGCGAAACAACTTCTCCCTGTTTTTGGTGGGCAGCGAAACAATCCCCCCCCCCCTCTTCCTTTTTCCGGTTTTCGTGGCGAAACAACTTCTCCCTGTTTTTGGTAAGCAGCGAAACAAATCCCCCACCCCCCCCCCCCCCTCCTTTTTCCGGTTTTCGTGTCGAAACAACTTCTCCCTGTTTTTGGTAAGCAGCGAAACAATCCCCCCCTCCTCCTCTTTCCGGTTTTCCTGTTGAAACAATTTCTCCCTGTTTTTGATGGGCCGCGAAACAACCCCCCCCCCCCCTCCTCTTTCCGGTTTTCGTGTCGAAACAATTTCTCCTTTTTTGGTGGCCCGTGAAACAATTCCCCCCCCCCCTGCTTTTTCCGGTTTTCGTGTCGAAACAACTTCTCCCTGTTTTTGGTGGGCCGCGAAACAATCATCCCCCCTCCCCCTGCTTTTTCCGGTTTTCGTGTCGAAACAACTTCTCCCTGTTTTTGGTGAGTAAAGTCAAGGACCCTTTTCCACGCCTTCAGGCGTATTGGGTTTAGGGCTAGACATATATTTTAAAGTCCAATCGGCACATGGTCTGTGATGTGATCAACATCACGCGGGCCGCCTTTACTTCCCAGGACTGTACCTGGTACCAACTCAAGGCTGGGTCGACCTGGCAGCTCGGGTCATTTTTTTTAAAGTCCTACCCTTCCGCCAGGACACGAACCCACGACTGTTTTAGTGAGCTGCGAAACAATTTCTCCCTGTTTTGTTAAGCCGGAAAACAATTTCCCCAGTGTTGGTGGGCCACGAAATAATGTCCGCAGTTTTGGTGGGCCGCGGGTGTAAAAGCGTTGAGGAACACTGCTCTAATGTCTACTGTCTGTCACATTTAATTTAAAAGCCCTGTAGCTAACCTTGGGGTTTGGCGGTCATTTTCCTCTTGTGGCTTCCAGGCTTATAATTGCTTCGTCCCAATATGGTACGTCTATGGATGCGAGAGTTGGAAATCAACGAAAACTCTAGACACAAAATTAGACAGTTTTGAAAATAAATGCCTTAGAAGAATACTAAATTTCAAATGGTCAGATTTCCGAACCAATACACAAATAAGGCAAGAATCCAGGCAAGAGTATGTGTCTAATTTTATACGAAAACGCCGCTGGAACTATGTCGGCCACGTCCTTAGAATGGATAAATCAAGACTTCCTTACCAAGCCCTCATTTGGACACCACAGGGGAAAAGATCTCGTGGAAGACCAAGGGAAACCCTACGTAGAACTATCATCAGGGAAGGCTCGCTCATGGGCCACTCAAACATCCAAGACCTACAACGGATTGCAACGGACCGCCGTGCATGGAGAGTCACGACCTCTGCCCTATGTGCCGCACTCGACACAAGAGGAAAGACTAACTAACTAACTAACTAATATGGTACGTCAGCGTTTGTAGCTTAGGCGTTGTGAACGTGCTTTGTAATGCCGGAATTCTGCGTTTATCCCAGCTTAGGGTGATTTTTTTTTTTTGTCTTGCGTTGGTTCCAACATCGGTTTTAAAAGCTGACCATTCAGTAAGCAATGGCAAACTACTGAACGTAAAATTTGCCTAGAAAAACCACAACTGCCCGAAAGAAGAAGAAGAATATAACAGTGATGTCTGCATCACACAACTAAGCTACAATTAAACTGTAAAAACATTGAATCTCACTTACTTGGCAGGTTTTCTTTCTTGCATGAAAAATGCCTGTGGTCTCAACAAAGAGAGCCTGGCTGCAATAGATTTATCCATCGATTGTTGTCTTTTGGAAATAGAACGGGCTGAGGTTCCAAACTCTTCTTGTAAAAGTGGACGTCGAATAACTGCAATACGTATAGTCACATTTTCATAATCCGTGTTGCTACTGGACAGTGGCTTCACGGAATGTATGATGCATATAGTAAATGTGAAGAAGAATACTAACCAGTTTTACCCACAATCGATTGTAATTCAATGGAGAGAAGCTGATCCTGGTTAAACTATTAGTTTGGCTGGTGCATCTCTAAAAATGAGTGTAAAGTTATTTAAATCAAAACAAACTTGGTCTCGTTTCTTTACAACCTAGTGAACCGTTTTCTGAGTTAGCAGTCACTTACAATTATATATTGATGTTATGATCCAGCTCTTAGTCAGTGTTACAGCCGATCTCTCTATAAAAGTGAGTTCTTCTCCAATTGTTTTGTAGCCGTGCCCAACTGTTGATTTTGTTTACTTTTACAATGGCATTCCCTTTTCGCTGAGTTGTATCTCAATGTTTTAAATGTCAATAGATGGTGTGTTGGCGGGCTGTCTTGAGCATTCATGTGTGTTATATTTACTTTTAAGTCCGGCCGACCAGCCAGTCAGAATATGTGAGCAAGCGCTTAAGGACCTATTTCCAAGTCTTCAAGCGCATTGGGCATATAGTGCTAGACTTACATTTTTAGACCAATCGCCACTCGGTGAGTGATGTTGTCAACAGCACGCCGGTCGCCTTTACTTCCCATAAATATACCTGGGACCCACTCATGGTTGAGTCGACTTGGGTGCCCAGGTCTTTTTTTTTATCCGGTTCCGTCAGGATACAACCCACGACCTTCCGATTCGCAAGCAAGCGTTTAGCCGCTGCACAACAGAGGTTCCCTTAAACATACTAGACATTCTTAAAATATTGAAATAGAGGAGTAAAACTCTGTAAATCATAATTATAACCCAGACGGGTTGAGCAGAATATCATTATTTAAATTTCTATTACTATATCATGTGTGCGGGTGTGTGTACGAGCGGGCGAGTGTTAGCATGCATTTTACAACCCATGTATTGGGGGAAGGGGTGATATTCATAATACGCATGTTACTTTATAAATTTAACATGCTTTACTGATAAAATACTAATGCTGTGTGAAAGATGGGTGTTTGGAAGGGCCGAATGTAAGACCGGCCTGCGTGCCCAATTTGTGACCCTTTGAAAGTAAGGTTCATTCGTTCGTTCATTCACCCATTTAACAACAACAACAAAACCTACTCATACTATACGTACAGTTACTTGGCAAAACTATAATGGTATTCGAATATAACTGTGCTATATGGTAAAAAATTACACATTCATTAGTCTAGAACAGACTTAGAACACATTTACTGTACTTTATAGCTCAGATGATGAACAATCTTCAACAGTCAACCTTCAACAGTGAACCACATACAACTGCTACATGAACAATATTGCGGTATGCATTCTATCCCCCTTTTATAAAAATTACGGGGTGCACTGAATCCGAACGTCCCAAAACGCAAGCAGCTTGGAATCCGAACAAAATTTTCAAGTTTTTTTTTTAAATCTCGAAACTCGAACGCTACATTGGAAACCGAACGCTTGGCACGTGCCGATCACGGGACCGAGCTGACAAGGCAAAAGCTTCTATGCCTTCACCAGCAACAGAAAGAAGAACCAGCAGAAAAAAAATTTCTTTCGGGGAGGAAGAGAAGGAAGCTGGAAGGATTAAGACTGCTGAAATCCAAGATCTTTTGACCACGTGGTCGAAAACGCAAAAAAAAAGCACGTATGTTAACTTAGTGCTAACATTATGGAACAAAATTTAAAATAGTCGCCTACAACACAGCACTTTGTAACGGTGGTCACCAACATCAGAGCACTTGGGAACATTGCCTGTCAACAACAACAATAAAAAAGTAGCCCCACTCCTTCTACAAGTGGTTAACGACTACTACATGGAACACCAGCAAGGATTCCTGATGTTTTTCTGGATGGTGGTAACTCGCCTTCCAAACAATAACTTCCCTAAATCCTCTTTCTTTCTCCTACTTCTATGCGCTGAGTCACCCTTCGTGCTAGTGTGAAAGGCGATGAGAGGGCAGACACTCTGGCTGGTACTGCGACTATCAGGAATGAGCCATCTATGCATAAAAGAGACATCATCAATGCCATAGAGACTAAAGAGTTTCGTGGAAGATGATCTGAATATGCATATGCCAGTTAGGAAGCTGCAAGAGAAAAACCTAGATTGTTGCTGAATGATTGCTAGCCTCTTTTGGAGTTACTCATGAGAAGATCGGAGCATTTGGTCACGATGGGCGAAAATGACTTCAAATATGAACCCTCCGGGGTTTTTTTTTTTTTGGGGGGGGGGGGGGTTTTGTACTGGTCAGTTAGGAAGCTGCAAGACAGAAAAACCATGTAAATACCGGAAGCCTTGAGTGGGTACACCAGTCCCGGGAATACAATGTTTTTGTATCTTTTTAAATTTATATTTGTATTAAAATATGATCATTACTTGTTATTATATTTACAGCGTATTTTATTTAGGAAAAAAACATTTTAACGAGTTTCTTGGCCCCTCGAACATATTAGTTTAGTTTCCATTACTTTCAGTAGGAAGATTGCATTGGAACTCCAACGATTTGGAATTGGAACGCCGTCTTGGGATGAATTATGTTCGGATGCCGAGGTATCACTGTATAAGTATACTAAGCATTCTCCAGTCATATTATGTGGTAATCTAGCAGAATTGGAACTCTTTGCTGCTGATTATGAGGACGGGCGCTTATGGGAGTGTCCCGAGTGCCATTATGTCGATACTTAATTCACCATTCAACATTAAATGGTGTTTTTCGTTTAGTCTTGTTATAATTAAAGTATTAATCGTTTAGTAACATTTTTGCACATTTTTCCTGCTTTTATAATGCAACAACTGTTGTTTAAGGTTAACTTAATAAGAGAATCATTAATGACAGAATAAGAGAAGCATGGATGAGACATTAAGAAAAGCACTAACAAGACAATAGGAAAAGCATGAATGAGAGCAGCATGAATGAGAGAATAACAGAAACATGAATGAGAGAATAAAACCGAATCTTAGACGGAGCTGGCTGCCAACTCTAAAACAAACTCGGAAAGAATCCCTGAACTTCCTGTTTAGAGCCTTCCGGATCATAAATAAAAGAGGGGATTATTTCCCTCGAGACTCCTTTTAAGTAGATTATTTTACTTTAACACTGCCAGTCAGGACAGTTGTGATACTATTCGGAACTATACAGCCTATCTGTGAAGTGTTCTTCGTGGTTCGCTAGTATCAGTGGAGAAGGAAAAGGAACGCGGGCCTCCCGGGGTATCAACTCTGATGGGAGTGTCAGAATGGCAAAATATGTTTTACGCGTCTGTCTGTCTGTATGTCTGTGTGTGTACGTGCGTGCGTGTGTGTTTGTGTAAGTATATATGCATGTTTGTTTATTTGAATGTATATATACATATATACACACATATATTTCTGACTTGGAGAAGTGACTGAAAATTTTTCCGCACCTGGTACCAACTGGCCTCGCTACGCCATTGCCTAGTATCAGCCTATGTGACAGCTTTACTTGGGTTCAAACATCTGTCCAGTGACTATTTTATTATATGACACCAACGGTTCAGATGACTTTCGCTTGAAAATCTTACCTTGTTTAAAGTTTGAACAACAGATCATCATCACAGCACAAGGGTAGTAACCCATAAGTGCTCCGTCTACCTCAAATCAGTCCTTAAAATCTCAGCGCAGTGCACGAACTCCATAGCACCAGCGAGGATCCTGTGTAGATTTTTAACTCCACTTTATTGCCCGGGCACGGACTCTTTTAAACTTCCAAATGCCAAAGTTTTTTTTTTTTTTTCAACGTGTACAACAATACGCACGGATGTCAGATCTTTCTACCCAGAAACCTGGTTAAATTACTAGAAGTCCCAGCCTTCAGCGAGGCCTGAACCCGGGACCTCTAGCATTCGAGGCGGACACCATGCCTCGAGACCACGCAGCCTCTACGGTATTTACATGTGTATAGGCCGCACCACGTTTCTGAGACGACAAATTTTGGGAAAAAATTGTTTTCTTATAATTTCACCCAGAGAAACAAATATCGAAACAGCAGTACATGTAAACAGTAAAAGATGGCTACGTTAATGCAAGCTACAGTTCTAAATTTAAAGTTGCAAGTAGTGCAAAATGAAACTAGAGCAGCTGGGAGAACGTTCGATGATGCACATGAGAGAAAAAAAATGTGAAGATGGATTGGAGTGTGATATCCTCTTGGAAACAAAACAAAACAAAAACACATATTCCAAAGCCCACAATCATTTTTCGTAGAAAGAAGGTGAAATACCCGGAAGAAGAAACCAGTCTGCTGGAATATGTCAAGAAAATATGGACAGATGGGTTTTTCTGTAGAAATGTTACAGTTTAAAGCACGTCATTTATCAGACATCATGTGAATACCTCTGGAAATCCAACAGTTACTGCAGAGGAACGAAACTCTGAATCTACAAGAGCATCATTTAGAGATGGCCTCAGAGTCCCAAAACACTGTGCTATTCCAGTAATGGAGGTGGCTGCAACGTATAAAAACACAGTGCTTTCTCCATAATGGGGGCGGCTGCAGTGTATAAAAACACTGTACGTCCCCTTAATGGAGGTAGCTACAATGAAGAAAAAAAATGTGCTGCTCCCATAATGAAGGTGGCTGCAATGTATACAAACACAAAAGGGGACAAGACTAGAGGAGAAATGATCTTAAAGAAATAGAAAACAGGATAACCACTAACTCAATAATTGTAGGCGACTTCAACTGCTCACACCCCTTATGGGGTGGCAGAATAGAAATTCTGGCAGGAAAAGAACTATTATAAATTATTGAAGAATAATCAACTAATAGTACTCAATGGGACGGGTCGATCCACAAGGATTAACCATTCC